>LPNX010900457.1:5855-31267 GCA_001517045.1 Pseudotsuga menziesii | reverse complement strand
GTGTGATTATGGATGTGGTAGTAGCAGACATTACACCTAAGTTTGGACTGCTCCTCTCTAGATCTTGGGCCAAGAAGGTTGGTGGAACTCTATAGATGGATTTAATGTATGCCACCATTCCTGTATTTGGAGGAGAAAACAGAAGGTTATATAGAGAGTTACAATTTGCCTATATTGTGACAGATGACAAGAACCCTACAAATCATCCCTTCTATGCTGTTGACAAGGATTTGGGTATTTGTATGTTGCATTTTAGTGATGATGATAATACTGTTGGTTTATTACAGGTTGAAAAAGAAAAGCCAGTTAAATGCGCTAGGGAACAAGAAGATAAACTTGGCAATTATACTTTGATGGATCATCATGCAAGGAGGGTGACGGAGCAGGGGTTCTTCTAATATCTCCTGGTGGTGAAACAGTAAAGTTAATGTATAAATTGGAAATTATTACCACCAATAATAATGCAGAATATGAAGCTTTGTTGTTAAGTTTGAAAGCTGCAAAATATTTAGGCATTCAGCAGATTTCTATATATGGCGACTCCGAGTTGGTTGTTCAGCATGTGAGGAACAACTATAAAGTAAAACAAGATTTGCTGAAAGTGTACTGTAATGAAGTATGGGATATGATAGACAATTATTTTGTGGATTTTAATATCACTTATATTCTTAGGGATCATAACCAAATTGGTGATTCTCTTTCCCTAGCAGCCACACATTTCAGGATTCCCAAAACAACACAGCTAAAGTATCCTATTGAGGTTAGGTACAGACCTTCTGTGCCTGATAATATAAAGCAGTGGAAAGTTTTTGAAGATGACATTGAAATAAAAAGGCTCTTAGAGCTGACAAGTGAGTTTTCCAATTCCCTAATTGATCAAGAACAAGATGATGAGGTTGAAGATTTTAAAGATATTACAAAAAATGAGATTGTTGGTCACAAGATTATTGAACTTAAAATTAATTTCATTCCTAAAGGTTTGGTGCCACTAGAGATAATATTTTCAAAGGATGATACACCTTTAAAACATGTTGTACAATCTTTAGAAGAAAATGTAGTGGACTGTAATATTGGCACCCCTGAACATCCTAGAATGGTGAAGATTTCAAAAGCACTCACAACAGAACAGAAGAACAGGTACATTAAGTTGTTAAAAGAGTGTGTTGATGTTTTTGCTTGGTCATATAAAGATTTGAAAACATATGATACTGGAACTATACAGCATAAAGTGCCTTTAAAATCGAATGTTAAACCTTTCAGACAGAAATTAAGAGGATAAATCCAGCTTTGTTTCCTGTTATTTAAAAGGAGGTGAAAAAGTTATTAGATGCTAAGATCATTGTTCCCCTTAGATATTCTTCATGGGTTGCTAATTTAGTTCCTGTCAGGAAAAAGAATGGTGAAATTAGACTGTGTGTTGATTTCAGAAATGTGAATAGGTCTTCATTAAAGGATAATTACCCTTTTCCCAAAATAGAACAAATATTACAGAAGGTAGTTAGTGCACAAAGAATTTCTATGGTTGATGGTTTTTCAAGATATAATCAAATTGCCATGCATCTTGATGATAAAGAAAAAACAACTTTTACTACTCCCTGGGGTACTTTCATGTATGATAAAATGCCTTTTGGATTAATGAATGTTGGAGCAACTTTTCAAAGAGCTATGGACATATCCTTCGTAGGGGAAAGAGATAAGTTTGTAGTGATTTACTTAGATGATATTATAGTCTTTTCATAATCAGATGATGAGCATCTAAAACAATTAAAACAATCTTTTCTGAAATGCAGAAAATATGGTTTATCTCTTAATCCAAAGAAATCACATTTTGTTGTACAAGAAGGTAAATTATTGGGTCATTTAGTTTCAACTGATGGCATAAGGATTGATCTGGAAAGGGTGAAAGCCATACTGAAAATAATTTTACCAAGGAGCAAGAAGCATGTACAATCTTTTATTGGTAAAATCACTATTTTCTGCGTTGGTTCATACCAAATTTTGCTGAGACTATCAAACAGATTACAGCCATGTTGAAGAAAGATCAGGAGGTCAAGTGGAATGCAGAAGAAAAAAATCATTTGAAAAGATTAAGATGGCTCTTACGGAAGTTCCAGTATTAGTAAGCCTAGATTTTACAAAGGAATTTCTAACTTTTTCTTTTGCATCTAAAGATACATTGGCTGTTGTTTTATTACCGAAGAATAAGGATGGTATTGAACAGCCCAGTGCATTTTTCAGCAAAACTCTTAGAGATTTAGAGTTGAAATACAACATTTTAGAGAAGCAGGCTTACTCATTGGTAAAATCTTTGAAGTTTTTCAGAATTTATGTTTTGCATTCCAAGGTTATTGCTTATGTGCCTAATGTTGCCATAAAGGATGTTTTGACTCATCCTGACAGTGAGGGAAAAAGAGGGAAGTGGATTGCCAAAATGATGGAATATGATGTGGATATCAGACCTACAAAGCTAGTAAAGGGACAAGGTTTAGCTAAATTGCTAGCTGATTCAAATTGACAAGCTTTAGGTCTACATCTCATGGCAGAACAACCAACACATGAAGAAATTCAAGTAGAGCAGGAGAGAGAAAAGATTATGGACCTCTATGCAGAATCCACATGGTATGCAGATATTGTGAATTTTATTTTATACTTGCAATGTCCAGAACATTTAGACAAGAAAGCTACTAGGTCTTTGAAATTAAAAACTACTAAATATTGTTTGATAGAACAACAACTGTTTTGGAAAGATCTAGGAGGTATTTTGCTCAGATGTTTAGATAAACCAGAAATTGAAGGAGTAATCTCTGAATCCCATGAAGGTGCTTGTGGGGGACATAAGTATTGGAAGGCAACAACATATAAAATTCTAAGGGCAGGATACTATTGGCCTTCCTTATTCTCAGATGTATATCAGTAGGTAAGAGCATGTATCCCTTGTCAGAAGTTTGCTAGAAAACAAAAATTGTTGTCATTACCTTTAAAATCAATTGCAGTTAATGCCCCTTTTGAGCAATGGGGTTTGGATTTCATAGGAGAGATAAATCCATCTTCTTTAGCGCAACATAAGTGGATTTTGACTGCTACAGATTTCTTTACTAAGTGGGTAGAAGCTATTCCCACAAGGAATGCCAAAGATTAGGTGATCATAGATTTTATTGAAGAAAATATTCTTAGTAGATTTGGATGTCCTCAAAAAATATTGACTGATAATGCTAAAGCTTTTAAATCTAAGGCTATTGGGGCATTTTGTGAAAAGAATGTTATCATGTTGAAACACTCAAATCCTTATTATCCTTAGGGGAATGGGTTAGCTGAGTCATCTAATAAGAATATCATTCATAGTATTAGGAAGTTATTGAAGCAGAATAAACGATCATGGGATTCTATGTTAAAATATGTATTATGGACAGACATAATAACAGTCAAAAAAGCAATTGGAACTTCTCCTTTCCAATTAGTATATGGTACAGATGCAATTTTTCCTATTCAGTTGGGTATCCCAGTGATGAAATTTTTTCAAGATTGTCAGGAAGAACCTAATGATATGCAAAGAATAATTTATGCACTGATAGAGTTACAGCAGAAACAAGAAACAATGGAAGAAAAGGCTCAGTTATATAGGTTAAAGGTCAAAGAAAGATTTGATAGGAAGATCAATGATAATACTTTTTCAGTGGGAGACATGGTTTTGAGATGGCATTCTAGGAAGGAGTAGAAAGGAAAGCATGGCAAGTTTGATCACCTTTGGTTTGGTCCTTTCATAGTGTCAAAATTTCTAGAAAACAATACTTTTGTACTACATACTTTGGAGGGTGAGGAATTGTCTAATCCAGTTAATGGATGATTTCTCAAGCATTTTTACAGTTTTTGATATGAATATTGAACTTTCATTGTATATACCCGTGTAAATAACAAAATAAGGACTCCATGACCCAATGGTAATTTTGCAGACTAGCAGGTAGCTGGATAGAAGGCACTGGTCTACAGGTTCTTGAAGCCTCACGGGGAGGACTTCATCCCGCAGCAGGAGCCAGATGTTAGGTCATGTTTTTGTTTTCCATCTTTTAATACTTTTGTTTAAGTTTTGAAGCTTGGTTTTATTCTTTACTCCTAGAAAATTTTGTTGCTTAGGATAGTTTGAATCTTTTCCCTTTAGCTTTCATGTTTATTTGATTTCTTCATTTTACTTTTTTACAAATTTTGGTTTGATTTCATAATTAGAGTGCTTATAGAATGCTTATATCGATTTAAAGGTATTAAAAATAACATAAAATCTTGTTTAAGGGTCTTAAACCAAGTTTAAACCTATATCATAGGTTTAATTTTTAAAAATCATTGACTTAGACTTTCTTGTAGCGCAAGCCTGGAAAAATTGCACACTCACGCTACAAGAAAGTCATGTAGTTCAAAAAGTATTATTTTTCGGTCAGATTTCTTGAAATTCTCACATATGAAATGTCACTCATACTGCGTTGAGGGATTTGATACGTGTTTTTTCTAGAATAATCACTGTGACAGGTGTGAATATCATCATGGGGGCGATTCGTGATAGTATGTTGCATATTTTTGGAATAATGATGGATGAACATAATGAGACAAACACTCCTTGAATCTCATATCTCCTGAAGTGCACGTAGAAGCAAATGAAGGTCGTGGCGGAAAATCAACAGTTTGTAATCGGAATTTTAAAATAGGGCGAAAAACTAGGGCTTTGAGGAGCGGTCGTTTGTAGTTATCAAAATGATCAGAGAAGATTAAGGAATGCAATTTGACACTTACCAGTCAAGAAAATATGATTACAACACCTGGATTCAACACTTTGACAGGTAGGTTGCGGATTGTTACCAAAGTTCATAAATTTGGGGCTTTTCAAAATAGAGGTCTAATGATAAAATTGATGGCATATTATTAGTTTTTAAACCTAATTCATACTAAATGATGAATTCTTAGTCATGGAATTAAAGTATTTATCAACTTAAACGAGAGAGTTCAGTTTAGGGCTTTTAGGTTCCCCTATACATTATTTCCTGTCAGTTTATCAAAATTTGAAGAAATTTAGAGTGTGTTTTATTAACAGAAGTTTTTTGACAATAGTTCAAAATGAAAAAGAGTGGTAAGACTAATAGGGCAGAACCTTCAGACATGAGCTGGGTTCAAAGCTTTCCAGATTGTGCAAAACTGTTTGCAGAAGTAGGGTGGTTAGTATTTTTTGAAAAGATTGAAGGTTATCACTCAGAAGTTTCTTATAAATTCGCTCAATGTTTGGATAAGGATAGAGTGTCTTTTGACACTTTGAAGTTTAAACTGACCAGGGAGTTGTTAGCAGAAGCAACATGAATTTTACATGAGGGTGAATTCTGGCTCAAAAAGGTCCCTTTCACTTTTGATGCTCGGAGATATCTACTTCCAGATGTAGTAGTAGATTGGGGAAAGGGAGTACCTATTCAAAAGTTTAAGCCAGAATGGATAGAACCTATCAAAATCCTTCAAAGCTATATCACTTGTGAATGGAGATTTGCTTTTGTGTTCAAATACCATTTTAGATTCCTTCAACATCTCAGTCATGAATCCAAAATGAATCTTCCATTCTTCTTTTTGAAAAGTTTACAGAAGATGTCAAGTAGGGTGAAAGAACATCAAGATCACACCAAACAATCAGTATTTCACCATGGGCTCATTAAACTAGTTATAAGTATTGTACTTCATAAAAGAGATAGGACATGGGAATACTTTTTGTTTTGGTCAGGTTTCCAATCAGAAAAGGAAGAGCAGTCTCAGAAGAGACAGTTAGACAAAGGTCAGAGTTTGATTAAGAAACTCAAAAGGAAAGTCACAGTCAAAGATGAAGAAGCTGGTGAACCAAGAAAATATTCAAACCAGGAAAATGAAAACATTGAAGTAGAACATCAATTTAATATTGAAGAAAACAAGGTTTCAAAGTCAGAAGAGAAGGTCATCGAGCCAGTACAAGATGCTTTACCTACAGAATTAAAACAAGGTGTAAAGGAAGATGCTAAAGAGTAGAAGCAGATCCCTATTACAGTACTTTTTGAAGAAGATGAAAGATCTTTATCTAATGAAGCTAGGGTTCATACCACTGATAAAGACAAGGTTAATTTTGAACTGGAGATACATGCCCATTCTGAAGAGGAGACAATGTCACAAAGGAAGAAAATAAAAGTTGTTGAATTAGCTTCAATTACGCATCAAGGGAAAGATTTTAAAATGCTAGAAGAGGTTGGAGCAGTTTGGAGGCCCAATACAAGGCCAAAGAACAAGATTAGGTTAAATATGAAGAAGCTATTAAATCCCAAACTGGCTGAGAAAAAGGTTACAGTAATAGAAGATTCATCATCTCAGGAGAAATTGGAAGATGGTGAGGATGAAATCAAAGAAATTAAGAAGGGTGAAAAAGCAAGAGTTCCAAAAGATAAACCAGTCTTCACTGATACTAAGATTTCAGACATATTCATGGAGGTTAAAAATAAGATGATTCAAGAACAACAACAAAATGATATAAAGAGTTCATGTATGGAGAAAAGAGAGGCAATTGAAGATGCAGTTCAGTGCAGTATTGAAGCTGAAGAACATTCAGAAATTCCTGTGACCTTGATAGAGCATATGAAGGAGGATGAAGAAATATTCAAGAAGCTGAAAATCCCATGGATACCAGAAGGGATGCATCCAATAGTAGAGGGTAAATGCATTGATTCTAAGAAGGAAAATCTGCAAAGGAGTATTAAACAATACAAGCATCAAATTGAGTACCTGTATGAAAGTAATGAAGGATTAGCGACTACAAATAAAAGACTAAGAGAAGATTTGGAAGAAGTTAATAGTCACTATCAGGAACTGATTTCAGTTTCTAAGGAGGCTCTTAAAAGAAAACGACATTTAGAGAATCAGTTTACAGAACTAAAGCAAACTACTCAGGAGCTGACACAACAGAATGAAGAGTTGACAAGAAGAGTTGTAGATTTGGAGGCAGACCATCAGAAAGCTAGAAGAAAAGCCCAGGCATTAGAGGGAATTGCTCTTCTAGCAGAGGCAGCAAAATACTTGTTAAAGTACTTTAAGAAGAACAGTTATTAGTTAGTTTGAAAAGTTATTTCATTTTTGTATAATGATAAAGTTTATATTGAACAGTTCGATAGATAACCTAAAAAGTAGTTAGGGTTCAGTTGTGCAACTATTTTTGAAGGAATAGGATAAATGTAAGTTGGAAAAAGGACCAAGGGCTCGATCTTTGTTGCAAGGGGAGGCTATCAAGCTCTAGTTTATGAAGCTAAGTGTAAATACTCTTATTTTTTTTTGGTGACTAAATTATGAAATTTATGCAACTATATGCCCTTTAGACTTTTGACTGGTTTCATTTCTACTTTGTATTAATTACTCAGTTGGTATACTCATTTCTTGTTTAAGGTTTTTATGCTTGAAATGCTTGCTAAATGTGGGTGGAACTCAGTACTATGATTATTATGTTTGGATTATGGTTTATATGTTATACATCTCAGTCTTTCAAATACTCATGATTTAGTGTTTGCTTTGGTTTCATGAAGTTTATGCCCTCTTGTCTACAAATTGTTCAACCAAAACCCTATAAAACCCTATTTTACTTTATTGTGTTTATTGAGATTGAGTTGGCTTGTTCTCTCGTAGTCTGGGAACAATTTATGGCACTAACACATCCAATGTAGGCCTCACTGCACATTTATAGGAAAGAGGTTAAGCATCATGCCTCGTATGTTTTTCCCAAGGCATGCTCTTTTCTCAAGTGGTTGGGTGCCACCTGTCAGATTTGGATCAACTTATATTGTATTCATTATGGAACTCACATATGTGACTATTTTTGGAAATTTCATTTTAGCATACAGATCTAATGCAATTTTAATTTTCAAAGGAAAATGTTCCATAAAAACTAATATAATGTTTCTCAAGAGCACTTCATGTTTTTTATTTACGATCTTCTTAAAAACTGATATAGAAACATGTACCTCATGTTTTTGATCTATCATCTTTTTAGATCTATTGCGAAAAATTGTGATGGAGCAATTCTCTGCTTTCATCGTCGTCATTGAGGACCCTATGCTTAGTCTATTATAGTTAAAAGTTCAATTGAAATATTATTGAATTGAAGTAAATCTATTTTTTTATGTAGTGTATTGATAGTGTTCTGTTTACATCAGAAATTGGAAGAATTAGAGAAGCATTTAGTTGATTTGAACACTGGAAATAGGAATAATGTCAGAGCATTAATTGAATACTTATCTCTTCGAGTCCATCCTGGGGAGAAGAGAATTCTTCATAAGTAAGAAAATAAAAAGTTATGGAAAATAAGTGGTAGTGATGGAAGCCTTTTTTGTTTATATTTATTGTTTTGGAGTTGAGGATTCTAGATATAGCTCGAGTCTTCCAGATATTTGTCTCTGTGCAATGGTTCTCTGATTGACAAGTGCTTCTCCAGTGACACTGTAGAAGAGATTGTAGAATCTTTGATGATACTCTTATACTCACTCTTTATCTTGTCTTTACCATAGACATTATAATTTTTTTTATGTTAATGCAACCATGCCCCTTTATCAAACATGCAGCAACGAGCGATATGGAGGGGAATGAATGGGTCAATGACACTATGAAAAATCTCAAGGTATCTTTTCCAATTGGCTTGAATATGACCTGAAAATCAGTAATTTCTTTTTTTCCCACCATCTATTGTATTTTTAAATTTCAATCAATGATATGTTATGAATAGTCATGTCTTTTACCATCTGATATATTATGGATATATGCTCAGGTCAGTCTTCTGTATTAGCTGACACCTAAGTTACTTGGTTCATGTTTGTGTTGAAGTTCAAATTCGGTGACACTCAAATGGTGTAAACTAAATCAAAACAGAAATAACCCCAACTATGGAAGGCATACATTAGTTTGAACTTTTGACACTTATGACTTGAAATGTTACTACAAGTGTCTTTGATCGCATGTGATCATGTCTATTGTGCAAGATATTTGTTTGTAATATCTTTTATTTAGTTTCTAGCAAATTTGTGTCTGAGTCTACTTTGCATCTAGTCTAGATTCTCATACATTATTTGGAGTTAAAGTGGTGCAAGTTTATTTACAGTTATTTTGCATAAAAATGATTGTTATCACTAAAAACCCCTATTTGGAAGTGTTGGATAGGTAGTTGTCTCGGATTGGAGATGCTAAACACTTGAAGCTCATTCCCACAGGAGTGTTGTGTCTTGCATGCTTAGACTCAATGTAGTAAATTGTTGCTTAGGCCCAATAGATAAGGCACTAATATCCCAATATACTCCTCCTCATTTCTTTTCTCATTTACACTGATTCTGTGAGGGTTTTATTATATAATCACCTTGTGTTTTCCCATCAAAACCCCCGTAGTCTTACTTTAGGGAAACACCCCTGGAGCTGGCATGAACCAGCCCGAAGCCCAAGGGAGAATGGTGAGGTGACAATGGACACTTCCCTGAGTTACTGAGTCTGTTGTAGGGATGTCTCTGCCTTGCAGCTATAAAATCCCTACAAATTTTTAGCTAACATATGGTTTGAATTTTAGAGAGGTTTAACCATATAGGAATTCTCCCACATAATCATTTGGAAACTTGTTGAGACACTTTTGGAGTCTTAATTCAAGTCAATTTCAGCAGTAAACTTAGTCCTAGATAAAATCTGTACTCAACTAGCCAATTCTGGAAACTCATAATAGTCATATCGCATGCATTGGGGCATGAGACATCACACTCAAGCATATCATACTTGGAACATATTTTCGTAACATAAAGGACTTGTTGTCATTGGCACTTGGAATGGATTGCAACCAACAACGATGACCCTTTTCTAGGCATATTTTTGTCACAGAATGGTGAGTTTGTAGGGTTTAGGGTTTAGGGCCCATGACAACACATTAGACATGATGTTATGGTGAAAACATCCATATAACAATTGATTTCTTTTCTAATTTTCTTAAATCTATTTTGTTAAATTTTTACCTTTTTATTGTTTTCTCATTAGTTTTAAAAATAAAAGAAAATACAACTTTAAGAAGAAGAGATGAAAGCCTATGTGGTTGGGAGGGTATTAAACTCCCTATTGGTTATACATAAACACACCAAAGAAGAAATTATATATCAATGGGAGGGTGGAGATGTTAAATCTTGAGATATCAATGGGTTGGGTCGATATTGAGCGGACCATCAAAATGGTTAAACTCCATCACAATATTCGCTTGCAATCGGTGTTCCATTCTTTATTCTATCGATTGCGGCTAGCTGATTCCATCATGAGCCCATTCCTCCATTTTCCAAGGAGCCACGAAAATATTGCCACTGTAAAATATTAATCGATAATTTAATAGGTAACCAATTGTTAGAGGCATTGACACTATTGTGGTGTCTGGGAATTAATGGTGTTATCAAAAATGTGGATGAGGAGGACTGGGAGGGTATAATTCTTGTTCAGGGTATGCCAGTCAAGAATAATAATAAGGGTTGCATTTGTTGTTGCCATCAGGGTTTTATGACATGGCACCAGCTAAAAGACAAGGAGGCAAAATAGCTACCTGTAGACAATGGAGGTTCCTGCTTCCTGCAGACAATGGAGGCTCGGAGATCTTGTGCTCACCAAGGTCAAGGGATTTTCGGCATGGCCCGCTAAGGTACGCCAGTCTATTTTTCATCCCCATTTGTTTGCCCTTATTTGATGTATGTGATGTATGTTGTTATTGTTATTTGCATTTTCCACATCAAAATATATACCTCTTGTGCCCTATTTTAATACCCGATTGTTGTCCAAGGGTTTATGTGAATGTTTACAGATTTTCATACGGTTTCATTTCCACTGCGTCGATTGCAATGTATATCGGCAATGTTTTTCGATTTCCCAATATGTGCCAATATTTTCTTCTTAATCCTATAATTGCAAAACCTTGTTGCTGCATAGGGATTCTCTGAAACCATGCATGAGAAATAAAACCCTATATCAGATATTAGTGTTTAAACCCAAGCGATGGATGAAAGTTTTTGTTTTTTTGTGTTTAAACCCAAGTGATGGATACAAGTTTTTGTTTTTTAAGGTGGAAATTTCCTTCTGTCTAGCTCCAAGAGGATTACAATTGGCCTGAATTCGTCAGGGCCACAAGTGGCCTGTTTTTGTCATACTTCATGAGACAAAAAGACATTGTGATGGAAAAAAAGCGGGTGATTTGAAGGTTGGTTGGGATTTAAAAATCAACAGGCCAGGTCGCCACCATGGTTTGAAAAAAGTTTGATACGGCAATGAGTTCTACAATTGGAGCTAACCGAAGTTGCAGAACTTAAAAAAGAAAGAAAAACTTATGTGAACTTAATTTGTTCTCTTCCATATTTTTGTCCATTGGTTCTCTGATATCAGTGTACCTTCAGTATATTTACGCAATCTCACTAAATTCCCCTTCAACTCTCACTCGTACAGTATTTTTATTTTTGAATAGTCCACAATTATAGTTTTTGAAGGAAATCTATGAATTTTAACGAAATGATTCATTTATTTTCTCAATCTTCTTTAGGGAATGACGCTTTTACCGTCGGGATTCCCCCAAAGCACTCCACCACGATGGTCTGTGTGGGGGAATCTGCAAGCATCTCGACGTACCATTCGGATTTCTTGCTGTGATTCCTCCAAAACACAAATAGCAATCCCACCACTGAAAATTGTTTGGGTCCGTCCAACATCGATCTGCATGATATAAAATATCGCTTAATTTTGAAGAAAATCCCGTAAAATGCCAACGGTATCGCAAACACCAAAAGGAATTTGTTGATCATTAAAATTAAATATCCACTCAGGGAGAATAAAACTAAAACTAACAGGTTCTCCATAAAACTAAAACTAACCCAAAATCCATGAGCTAGAAAGACATTGCCACTGAAAAACACGTGGATGATTTGAAGGTTGGTTGGGATTTAAAAAATCAACAGTCCAGGACGCCACCATGGTTTAGAATTTTTTTTTATCCAGTAATGAGCTCTACTAATGAAGCTAACCAAAGTTGCATAACTTGAAAAAGAAAGAAAAAATTATGCGAATCTGAAGGTTGAAGAAAGGTTTATGGGAGTCTAATGAGCAATCATATTTATATTAGTTATTTTGAAAAGAAATATAACAATAAGAAAATGACATTGTGTTCATTGGATTGTAATTTTCAATTTCATATATCAAAGCTTACGGCTCAGAGGGCCTCCACATTCCATCGTGATGGTTTTGGGATCCATAAGGATCGAAGGGCACCATGCATTTGCTTTTACGTGTAGTGAAGAGAAAAGGTAAAAATAAATTTAATGGAATTGTTACGTCTATAAAAACTTGTGCCCCATGAGCTACAATATGTGCGTGGAAGGGGGTTGGTTTCTGCATTCATTACATCATGAAAATTGGACAATAAGATACTAATGGACATCTTGACTATATACTATCAATATTCAATACAAAGATTGACTTGGGATATTACAAACTTGAAACAAAATATTTTCTTTACCTGTCAACCTTATTTGGCCATTCAATGATCTTCAATACATGAGATTATAAGACGACCCACGCAAATGGTTGACATGAAAAATGGTGTCACTTGTGCAAATAGTTCAAGTTTCAATTTCAAAGTTATAGTCTCTCCACATCCAGTTCAGGTCTCGGTTTCAAAGGTATAGTTCCTCCACGTCTAGGGGTTTCGAGGTTCTCTAAAGCTACCTAAAACTTGGAAAAAATCCTATAACTATTGCCCTTGTATTTTTGAAATTTTTTGCATTGTAATATTCCGTTTGCATTCAAAGGATCGAGGAGAAAACATCGACTTATTCACAGAATGTTTTCAAATTTAAAAACTTTATGTACAAAATATTTTTGTAGGAAACTTATTTTCACTTATGTGGCGATTTAGAAGTTTGATGTAACTTATTTTCACTTATTTTCCTAGACTTGCTTTCATCACATAAACTTATTATTTACACAACTTTCTCTCATTTTTAAAACATATTGAAGTTCTCTCCGGTGTTTCATTTCCCCCGCTTTGGGGGTATGCTAGTTTATAAACACCTTTATGATATATAAACTACTTTCACCTTAATAATGATAAAACTATGTAAATATAATAATAATATATAATTAATATAAATATATTACTATAGTTCATATGTTAAAATATTTAATGTAAATAAATATATACAGTTCATATGATTTAATATAATTAAATATATAAACATAATATTTACTTATACATTATACAAATTAAAATTATAAAAAAACAAAAAGAACAACAAATTTATTTTGTAATGAATGACCATGGCCATGGGCGTGGTGGTTTCATTTTTGTCGAGATTGAGCAGACCCTCAAAATTAAGATCATGGTGTTCCATTCTTTATTCTTTGGCTTTCCGTTAATTATTACTAACACAGATACAAAGGTCGAAACCTGCGGCCAGCGGATTCCATCGTGAGCCCATTGCTCATTTGATAAGGAGCCACGAAAAATACTACCAAAGAAAAAAATTAATCGATAATTTAATAGTTACCCAATTTTTATGAGACATTGACACTATTGTGGCATCAGGGGCAGAGGAAAATTAATGGTGTTATGGAAATTGTGGAAGAGGAGGACTCTGAGGGTATAATTCTTGTTTAGGGCATGCCAGACAGGAATAATAATAAGGGTTATGTTTTCCATTAACATGATGGTTTATGACATGGTACCAACTAGAAGACAAGGAGGCAAAACAACTGCCTGCAGAGAATGGAGGCTGGGAGATCTTGTGCTCACCAAGCTCAAGCAATTTCCGGCATGGATCGCTAAGGTATGTCTGTCTATTTTTCATCCCCATTTGTTTTCCCTACGATGTATGTTGTTGATATTATTTGCATTTGCCACATCAAATTATATACTTCTTGTGCTCTTTTTTAATACCTAATTATTGTCATCCAAGGGTTTGTGTGAATGTTTATAGATTTTCATAAGGTTTCATTTCCATTACGCCAATTGAAATGGCTATCGACATCTTTTTCGATTCCCAATATGTGCTGATATTTTCTTCTTAATCCTAGAATTGCAAAACCTGGTTTCTGCACTGGGATTCTCTGAAACCCTGCATAAGAAATCAAACCCTATATCAGATATTAGCGTTTAAACCCAAGCGGCGGATGCAAGTTTGTGTTTTTAAGGTTGAAATTGCTTTTGTCTTGTATTTATTATGTGAATACGCATGCATCTACTAGATGGGCATAAAGTTGGCCCTGCATGGCTATGAATGCACCCATGATCTGGCCATTCCCACCTATATTAGTGTACCCGATCGAAGCCTGCTCACAAGCTAGAAAGACTGAATCTTATTATCCGCCCAGATGAAGCGGCGAATTAAAGTCAGTGGTAGACCAGAAAGAATGAATATCGTTGTTCGTTCTGAGAAGCAATGAATATGGGCGTAAAGGTGAGAGCTTTACCAATTGAACCTATTGAATCAGAACCACCAAAAGTAGAGGTGGAGGTCTAAGAGACAGTCTAAAAGGTAAAGGCCCTAGTTTCGAAATCGGAAGCACGAGTGAGGGTATCATCCGGCTTAAAAACACAAGGATTGCTTTCTGGAAAATGGCCATACAATCAATTTCCCTAGCGAAGAGATTGGAACATGGACCAATAGGTATGTCCCCCACTACGCTCCAAGAGGATTACAATTGGACTAAATTCGTCAGGTCAACAAGCTTCCTATTTTTATCAATACGATGGCCCTTCAAAATTTGAATCAGTAATTACAACTATTTTTCATTTGGCTAAGTGCATACTCTTATGTCATAATCACCCAGTACTTGCACTTGGAATTTAACCTGACTAGTAAACTGATATTCCACTACTGAAATACAACAAAGTAGAAATGTCAAAAGCATATGTTAGCGAAAAAAAAAATTGCAAGTGTTAGATGAGATACACAACTAAATTGAGAAACCATCAAATATCAATTGATGGCGCATCTCTGACTTCAAAATTCTGGATCATTTTGAAAAGATCTTAAATTGTATCAGTCAATTGACATCTTGCAATCATTTCACTTCAAATTCACTTGACAAATCGATGCATCCTACATAACTAGCAGTAATCTTGGCGATCCTAAGAAACACCTTCAAAATACCTCTCTCTGCACTAGTTCTTTGGGAAGATGAGACCATCCACATAAGCCAATCAAAATGATGACAAATTCCTTTACAATGATGGCATATAAGGTTGTGGCATTAATATATTAAACAAGTAATCACGTATCTCTGGTAGTAAGCATTCTACAAAGGAAGGGTAGCTACACATCAAATTGATTATAAAAAATTAGATAGATCCTGAAAAGTGCCTAACTCTCACTGCAACTGTTCAGTTATGTAGAAGTTTTCCTTACCTGGACATGTTAGACATCTTTTCATGGTGCTCCAGAAAGTACATAACACATATATGACGCAAATAAGTTGCATGATATGACTCATAAAGATCATATATACTTGCGAAATTCTCCAAAGTAAGGTCCTAAGCAGAAAACACAGATCTCAATGCTGAGGTTGGCCATTATGAGGTTTCTTTGGGTCCGAAAGACCAAAGTTTGACCAAAGTTTGGTCTGAGTGGATGTTAACCATCATCAATTTTATGATTTGTCATCACATCATTAGGATAGGTTTCAATAATTGATTTTCAGGTGTTTTCCCATCACATCATTAGGATAGGTTTCAATAATTGATTTTCGGGTGTTTTCCTCCATGGAATCCTTCTACATAAAGGGGAATCACGTTTTATCTTCATCTTGAAAATACTGCATAAATTTTTTTTCAGCCAAGGGTGGGATCAGAGAGCCTGAAACCCTACAGGAGTTCCTAGCAGAATTTTCCATCAGAAGCCCTAGCTATCCACTATGCTCCCTTGATTTTTATCATTATAGAGATATATTCAAGCCCGGTGCGTACTAATTTGATCTTGGACATCTCTATCCCCATACTGGACATGGTACAAAAACCAAAGACAATGGATTGTATACAATAAGGATAAAGATCGGATTGGACATGGTTTTTCACCACAACTCTTTCCAATCCTTGTTGCCTTCATTTCCATGATACAAGTAACAAGAGATGTGTACTGAATAGAATTGCAAATCTATATTCACGTCAAGATAAAACATCCAAATAAAATAAAAAAACTCTAGAATGCAAGCCTGCTATATTTTCTCTTTACATTGAATTTCCTAAGCATCGAGTGACTAAATTGAGCCTTGTGCAGAACATGGAATGTGATGATATCATGAATCAGTTCAATCAAACAAAGAAAAGCTTGTTGCGAAGTGTTCATTGTGCAAGTGGAACTTTCAATAAGAAAGGCTTGTTGCAAATCATTCCACCAGATATCTAAACATATTGTGGATCTCTAAACATATTGTGGTACTCCTTGCATTAAAATCCCATCATTCTTTTTAGCTTTTGAACTCCATATGAAGTTGTTGGGTTTTTTACATGCAGGATTTAGACTTGCACAATTTGTTATAAATCCTGTTGATAAAATGAGCTCTCGACATCCAAATTGTTTCATATAAAAAGGTTACAAGCAATGGTGTTGGGAGTGTTCCTTTGAAACAAATTTTGACGATTTTAACATTACATTTAATTACAGTTACCCCAAAGAGCGAAAGCTCTCTTCTAGAATTTAAAATACTGCTAGAGGACTTGTAATTCCTCTACAAATTGGGTTAAATTTGATAAATGGATATTCTAGCTAATAAATAGCAAAGAATTTTTTTCCTAGGATATTTCTATACAAGAATGTGTGACTGTGCTCGCATTGCATTTCGGGAACATTTTCTACGAGGGCTGGCACTTATGGGACATGAACATCCTTCCATGAGGGCAAGGTCCTCTTCACATGCCAATATAGATGCTATCTCTGGATTAGCTAGGAATGACTTGGCAACAAGGTATCCAGCAATTGACCAGGTCTAGTACAGTCAAGCCTACTTGCCAATAAATCTCGTTGTTTTGGTGTCATAGTACTCTGGCCACTGGTCTTTCCAAATCCTCTTCTCTGCAATTTCTACTTCTTTACTTGCTAGATCTGGCCTCCCCATTTTTATGCATGCAATGGTAAACTACATCCAGAAACACAAGTTAGAACACCACACCTTCAACAGTAACGAGTGCATTAAATATGGATGATCTAGTACCTGCCAAAGAAGTGTTGGCCATGATCCTCCATTATGATGCAACCAAGGCCTATATGACATATTTTGTAGCTATTAATACCACAAAATTGAAATCCTATGCTGAAAAGTTATTCAAGCATGTATTTGTTTCCAATTATAATTCCATCCAGTTCTAGAATCATTATGTATGATTATATTGCATGCGTTAGGTCTGTTCCATATCAAGCAATAAAAAACAATGTAGGATAGATGATCACAGATGACAACAATAAGACAAGTGAACATAATGCTTTTTCAACATCATATTTCATAGATATTAATGCCATGAATAGAAATCCTAAGCTGAAAAGTGATTCATTCATGTGCTTGTCTTTTCCTTTTCTACTTCCATCCATTTCTAGGATCATTATTTATGCTTATATTACATGCATTAGCTCTGTCCCATAGCAAGCAATAAAAAATAAAGCAGGAAAAATGAAGTAGATGGAAACATTGGGATAGGTGAACAGAATACTTTTTCAACATCTTACAGTAGGTACATGCCAACATACAACACACAGAATGCAATTGCAAAATCCCATCTTGTCCTTCAGTACTCATATATGACTTCAATATTAAAAGTGAACATGGAATGCAAACACAACCCTGAACATTAAATTTCTGTATGCTTCCCTTCTAAATACCGATGTACAAAACCATGCATATTAACAATCAATATAAGCAAAAGGAGAGAGCAGTACATATTCTTTGGATCACTGCTAGTGATAATTCACCACTCTTCATATTCCAATGCAGGAAAGTAGATTTTCATAGGCATGCTTCCCACAAGATCATTCCATTTGCTCTCAATTAGGTTCAATATAGCCTCAACCTGTTCTGGAGTAGTTAGAGATGTTACTATATCCCAAAGATTCCCCAAGGAGAAAAACCTGAAATCCATGTGAGCAGGCTGAAGGTTCCCAATTAGGAATCCTCCTTGATCAGGAATCCAATTAACAAGCCATGATGGAATTTGCTCTAGATAAATATTGAACTTGTTGACAGCATCAGGGGTATATTCTTCTGTCTTGTATCTATAAATTTCATTGAGATTTATCGTATCAATCCAATAAAACTCTCTGATATGAAAAGCCAGTGCACTTAGCCTGCTATTTACAGCCCTCAGTAAGTTCTTTGATCCATCATCAACAATCATTATTTCTCGTGCACAATGAAGAGCAAAGTAGAATAAAGCCTGCAATGCAGCAATATGAAAATTCGTTTCATAATTTGTGATTCAAGAACACTAGACATTAATAGATTGGCAAACTAAATGCCACATATACAAGAGCAATAAAGCAATCCTCAATTGTCAATACATTGCATACCTTCAAATAGGTGAAATGGATAATCAGACAAAGCATGAAGACTTTAAAGAAACTTAAACTAGGAAATGAATCATGAGAACTTCACATTATCATTGTCGAATAGAACATCAGTGTTGCTATTATGAGGCTCTATGACAGTTATATGACAACTTCCCACATCTTGGAGGTTTTCTCACTTCATCGGGAGCACTAATTGGGTTAACCAGGGCTTCCCCCTATCCCTAAAATTATTTCACATTTACATTGATGCAATTTGGATTTAAACCAATGGACTAGAAAAAAGAGATACACCTCTAGAAGAACATCCATGCTGGTAATGGTTTCCTTTTACACCATGTCCTAACTGCACTACTATTGTTTGCATATGATATGGTCCCTTTGGGGGAACCCTCTCTATAGGCCATGAGAACCTGGAATAAAAGATTTTCCTGAGAGTGATGGATATTATTGTTGTGGTTGTGAAAGTGTGGGGTCAATCCCTTTTAACCAGTTTGTCATCTTCTCCACCTTTTCAAGCGCCAGAAATTCAATTTCACTTCAATCCTGGCTCTATTCCATACCCACAACACAAATTGCAATTGAAGGTATGGATGACCAGATTTTTTTGTGTAATTTCATGATAAATTTTCCTTTTTTCTATGTTATCTTGGCATTTGATTAGCCTCTTCCTAGTTCCATTTTAATTCATTTGTATTTGTTATATACTTGATTTAGGTCTCAGTCCTGCTCTGTCGATCATTGATCATCCATTGTAGTTTGTGAAGTGGTTCTCAGTTTCCAGATTTCTTTGTGTAAAGTAGTGGGAATTATATAATTTTTTTTTTGTTTTGGTTGGGAGACTAACCCTAATTATCAAGTATTTAGGCCTTACTGAATAGGACTTGCTAGGATTTTTTGGTTGTATTAAATACCTCTTGGCATACAAAGTTCAAACTAACCAAGCTCCTGTTTACAACTAGTTTTACCTGGCATACAAACTAACCAAGCTCTTGTTTACAACAAGTTTTACCAAGTAAAAAAACCTACTTGACCCACAAATCAAGACCCATTGACAACCTAGACTGCATTTTTACTGTATCCAAGCTCTGTGATCTTCGTGCTCTTCTTCACCATTAGTGTCGTTTTCTCTCTATCCTTGTTTCTTCTATGTGAAACCTCCAAAACCCATTTCATGTACCATTCCATTTTCTTTTTGCATTTCTCATTTCTCATTTTTGGTAAAATAGCATTACATATGTAGGCATTGTTGTAGGAAAACCCATATGGATGTGCAATCTATCAGAATGGAAACTAATAGTTTCCATATGCAAGTGTTTAGAATCCTGCTATTTCAAATGTGTTGGTTCTGGATGAGAAAACATAATAATATTGAAACGTATGTCAATAGGCATGGTAGGAAAAACACATGCCAAATTATACATAAAACAATAAAGGTGAAACAATATTTCAGGGACAATGTTAAAATCTAATGTGTTAATATTGCTCATCTTCCCGATTCTTAAAGGGTTCTAGCTCAATGGAAGAGTGCCTGCCTTATAAGCAGGAGGTCGGTGGTTCGATTCCTCCATGCCCTAATGATATTGCAATGTATTTCTAAAGGTAAAAAAAGTAGTAGTGCAAGATTGATGCAATATTATATGCAACACTAAATGCAAAAGAGGATGTAAAAGTAGACGTCACACAAAACAAAAAAGTAGATGCAAAAGTGGACCTTGTGTCAGATGCAAATGTGGACACAAAAATGGATGTTACATTTATAGCAAAATTGGATGCAAAAAAAGACACAACACTAGACACAATTAATGACTCAAAACTAGATGCAATACTAGGCCTAAAACTAGACGCATCAGTAGATGCAAAAGTGGACTCCTAACTAGACATTAAATTGGGCAAAAAATATGGTGTATCGATGGACATAAAACCAGGCCTAACACCAGGTGAAAAACTAGAGGCAACACTTGGCGCAAACAAAAACTTAAAACGAGACACAAAATTGGATGCAATGCTATATATAACGCTAGATGCAAAATTGGACACATAATTTGATCCAAAACATGGTGCAAGACTCGATGAAAAACTAGGAGCAAAATAAGACGCAACATTAGATGCAAATCTAAGCATCAAACTAGGTGCAAACAAGGATGTAACAAAGGATGCAAAAAAAGATGCAAAATTGGGCGCAAATAAGGGCGTAACAAAAGAAGCAAAAAAATGGGTGCAAAAATGGAGACAAAAATGGATGTTAAAAAGGACGGGAAAAAAGATGCAATGGACGGTGTTTTATGAAATTGCACAATAGCGCCAGGTTTAGCGCCGGATGGTTCACCAAAATTGGGAAAAGCTTACACTAAAATTCGGCACTAAATCCGACGCTAAATCCAATTTTTGTTGTAGTGTTTGCTACCTCATATAGAGCATGAAAGATTGATGGACACCATCGGCAGCAGAGATGATCCAGATGGCCTACTCGCCCGAGTGCATTGTCAGGTGTGTTATTTAACCTTTAAAGTGCATGCTGAAGCACAATTTCAATTATTTAGTCTTAGTTTATTCCCAATGTAATAAATCTGTGATTGACGAATACCATTCATAGACAATATTATTTAGAGGATACTAGACACTATAAACACGATCGTACAACCTCGGGTGAGTTATCTATAAATCATGTTAGCACATTTTCATTGGGTTCTCTTTATTTTCTTATGAGAGTACTAATGTTTATCCTTTCGTGTTCCTAGGATACAAACACCATATATGGCACATTGGAGGTGCCAAGAACAAAACAGTGTCTTTAGACACCAACAAATAGAAATCAGAAAATAACATGCTCTCGAGTTGTTGAAATTTACTTTTTTTGATGTTTTTTATATTAATGTACATTTAATTACATTGCTGGGCCAACTCATGCAACTATTTCATCGGTGGGTCAACGCATGAAAACCCTTGACCGTGGTTGTGTTGGTAGGGTTCCCATATCGACCTTGCCCATACAGACTTGCAAGAGCCAACGACATGCAATTTTTCTGCTCCACTTGGTTTTTCGCTCCGAACCGAAAGTCACCAAGTGTCCATGAATGACATTTTCATGCGACTTTCAACTGGGCATAACTTGGAAACCGAAATTCGGATCAAGGAACCGTTGACTCCATTGGTCTCCTGGCATGCGATTACCTCTAGGTGGCCCTCTCCATCATGTTTTCAAGTACCAGTGACTTCATTGTACATTGATAGCATAAACTAGGGTTTTGCCCAGTTTCCTTCAATGCAACTCTTGCATTAGTTTGTCAACTCTGCAAAACCCTCGACCGTGCCTCTTACAAGTTATGAGATGGAACTAGAAACACATGTACATGTACAAATTGAAAACCAACTAGGATTTCATGAACTACAAATTGCATGCTATCACTAGGGTCGAGAAGTTATGATATGGAACTAGGGTTTTGTGACAACTTTACAAGTTATGAGATGGAACTAGAAACACATGTACATGTACAAATTGAAAACTAACTAGGGTTTCATGCACTACAAATTGCATGCTATCACTAGGGTTGACAAGTTATGAGATGGAATTAGGGTTTAGTGACATCTTTACAAGTTATGAGATGGAACTAGAAACACATGTACATGTACAAATGGAAAACCAAATAGGGTTTCATGAACTACAAATTGCACTAGGGTTGACAAGTTATGAGATGGAACTAGGGTTTAGTGACCTCTTTACAAGTTATGAGATGGAACTAGAAACACATGTACATGTACAAATGGAAAACCAACTAGGGTTTCATGAACTACAAATTGCATGCTATCACTAGGGTTGACAAGTTATGAGATGGAACTAGTGTTTTGTGACCTCTTTACAGGTTATGACATGGAACTAGAAACACATGTACATGTACAAATTGAAAACCAACTAGGGTTTCATGAGCTACAAATTGCAAGCTATCACTAGGGTTGACAAGTTATGAGATGGAACTAGGGTTTTGTGACCTCTTTACAAGTTATGAGATGGAACTAGAAACACATGTACATGTACAAATTGAAAACCAACTATGGTTTCATGAACTACAAATTGCATGCTATCACTAGGGTTGACAAGTTATGAGATGGAACTAGGGTTTTGTGACCTCTTTACAAGTTATGAGATGGAACTAGAAACACATGTACATGTACAAATTGAAAACCAACTATGGTTTCATGAACTACAAATTGCATGCTATCACTAGGGTTGACAAGTTATGAGATGGAACTAGGGTTTAGTGACTTCTTTACAAGTTATGAGATGGAACTAGAAACACGTACATGTACAAATTGAAAACCAACTAGGGTTTCATGAACTACAAATTGCATGCTATCACTAGGGTTGAGAAGTTATGATATGGAACTAGGGTTTAGTGACCTCTGTACAAGTTATGAGATGAACTACAAATTGCATGCTATCACTAGGGTTGAGAAGTTATGATATGGAACTAGGGTTTAGTGACCTCTGTACAAGTTATGAGATGGAACTAGAAACACATGTACATGTACAAATTGAAAACTAACTAGGGTTTCATGAACTACAAATTGCATGCTATCACTAGGGTTGACAAGTTATGATATGGAACTAGGGTTTAGTGACCTCTGTACAAGTTATGAGATGAACTACAAATTGCATGCTATCACCAGGGTTGAGAAGTTATGATATGGAACTAGGGTTTAGTGACCTCTTTACAAGTTATGAGATGGAACTAGAAACACATGTGCATGTACAAATTGAAAACCAACTAGGGTTTCATGTACTACAAATTGCAAGCTATCACTAGGGTTGACAAGTTATGAGATGGAACTAGGGTTTAGTGACCTCTTTACAAGTTATGAGATGGAAAGAGAAACTCATGTACATGTCCAAATTGCCTCTTTACAAGTTATCATATGGAACTAGAAACAAATGTACATGTACAAATTGAAAACCAACTAGGGTTTCATGAACTACAAATTGCATGCTATCACTAGGGTTGACAAGTTATGAGATGGAACTAGTGTTTAGTGACCTCTTTACAAGTTATGAGATGGAACTAGAAACACATGTACATGTACAAATTGAAAACCAACTAGGGTTTCATGAACTACAAATTGCATGGTATGATGTTAGTATCATAGTATGGTAGTATGGTATGATGTTAGTATGGTTGCATGTATATTAGTGTGTTAGTATGGTATGATGTTAGTATCAGAGGGTATTGTAGGGTATGATGTTGGTATTGTAGGGTATGGAATGGTATATTAGTATGGTATGGTATGATGCTAGTATGTTATGGTACATGCTATGTTATGGTATGTTAGTATTGTAGGGTATGGTATGGTATGTTAGTATGGTATGATGTTAGTATCATAGGGTATTGTAGGGTATGATATGGTATGGTATAGTACGTTAGTATCGTAGGGTATGATATGGTATATTGGTATGTTAGTATGGTATGATCTATTAGTATCATAGGGTATTGTAGGGTATGATGTTAGTATTGTAGGGTATGGTATGGTATATTAGTATGGTATGGTATGTTAGTATGGTATGATGTTAGTATGTTATGGTATGTTAGTATTGTAGGGTATGGTATGGTATATTAGTATGGTATGGTATGATATCATAGGGTATTGTAGGGTATGATTGGTATGGTATATTAGTATGGTATGGTATGTTAGTATCGTAGGGTATGATATGGTATATTGGTATGTTCTTTTAGTATCATAGGGTATTGGAGGGTATGATGTTAGTATTGTAGGGTATGATATGGTATATTGGTATGTTAGTATGGTATGTTCTGTTAGTATCATAGGTTTTTGTAGGGTATGATGTTAGTATTATAGAGTATGGTATGGTATATTAGTATGGTATGGTATGTTAGTATGGTGTGATGTTAGTATCATAGGGTATTGTAGGGTATGATATGGTATGGTATATTAGTATGGTATGGTATGTTAGTATTGTAGGGTATGGCATGGTATAGTTCACATGCATGCATGGCTTAGAAGTAGAAACACGTGTATGATGTTAGTGGTATGGCTATGCTATTATGATGTTAGTGTATGTAATTTAGGTAGTGTATGGTATGGTTATGATGTTAAACAGTTGAGGATAGCCATTATGTTAAAAAGTTGATGATAGTTAAATTTAGGTAGTTCTATGGTATGGTTATGGTTATGGTGTCTAGTGATTATCTCCCATGACTTACTTAATCGTTACTTGATCTTAGTTTGATGAGTCATAAACTCTTCCTTTAAGTATTGGAAATTCATACTATCACACAGGTGAACCACACATATCATAATATCACATAGGTGAACCACACATATCATGTTCCAAAATCAAGTCAACCATATATGTATAAATTTGAACCTTGTTTTATATTATATATGTATACAAATAATGTTACAAAAATTGGCATGCCACATGGCCATAATACAAAATAGCATATAAAATTGTACATCTGATGATACAAACAAAAAGTTACATGTATGTACCTCCCCTATACATTTATTCTATTTATCCCCCCTTTCACTGCCGCTGTCAATGTCTTTTGAGAAGTCTAGATTTCTCTTCCAACTGCTCAGTGGTGATCCCCAACGCTGAATAAGAGGGACAAGTCGCATTAGCAGAGACTGCAGAAAAACCAAAATTTGTAAGTTAGTTTACCAACCTAAAAAAATTCTATGTGCATTTTCTTAAATTCCAAACCAATATAACATTTTTACTCACTATACGTGAGTAAGTAGTGGTGGGTCGTGGTGCCTCACTAGCAATGACCCCGATTGGGTGCTCTTCAAGCACCACTTTCTCACTATCAAGCTACATAAAAATAT
>LPNX010900444.1:62137-144740 GCA_001517045.1 Pseudotsuga menziesii | reverse complement strand
ATTGCCTGCTTTTTCAGTGTTTTAAGGCACATGGGAAAGCTAGACTAGGTGAGGTGAACTTGTTTCTTGTCCTACACATCCTCCTCTCTTTTCTCCATGCAAAAGCATGTATGAGCTACCATTCCACCACTCTTTAGCTTACCTATGCCTTTTTTCCAATTCGTGAGCTCCATGACATATTTGGGATCCATCTTTTACACATATGGGGGATTTGCTTATTTTTGGTAAGCCTGGTTTATGCTAGATTTGGATGCTTCCTCATGCATTCGATTTCTTCATGTATTCTATTTATTCAGTAGCCTATGATATTATAGGGTTGGCTATTGTACACTCAGTTAATATAATTTTTTGTTGCAGCTTCATATTCAGTCTCCATTGTTAGCAATTTTGCATGATCAATTGATAATTGTTGTGGGTAAAATTAATCTACTGCTGGCCTGAATTTCTACAAATAGCACAAGGAAAAAATGATTATACTAAATTCCAATGATTTTGGATAGGGCCATTCATTATTACATAAAATCTTGGGCCTAGTATTGTACGATTACAGACATTGGAAGGTCTCTCTGGGACTTACCCAGTGAATGTCCAACTCCTCAAGAAGTAGTTTATTTGAGATAAGCATTTGTCTTATCTATATATAAGTGTGCTTGTATTTTAATTTTATTTTCTTTGGTTTATTTGTGATTTTTCTTTCTTTCAAACATGATATTAACAAATCATTTGGATAGAGCTAGTGATTAGTTTATCTTCAAAAATTCCAGCTGGGAATTTGAGGGTGGATATGTTATTTACTCATTTTATATCCAAAAGAGTGCTCTCATGGGTATACAACCAGTAATATATGTAGGCCTTTAAATTTATATTTCCCCACCTGAGCCACTATTTTTACAAACCCTCATTGTGATAATTGAAGATTTACTAGTGATTTGGTCTTCCTGTCATATGTTCGATCAGTGATTGCCAGTAAATATTTATAGCATGGTCAACCTTTTTTCTATTTTGATCTCACCTTGATCACCTTGAAATTAAATAAAATCCATCCAAATAATTGTAAATTGTAATATGGGGGGTCTTATCACAAGCCAACCTATCATGTTCATAGGAATTCAGTGAGTGACATTATCAAAATATGGTTACCAAGCCAAGGTAATGGCTTGCAATTCACATTGTAATTAATTACGTTTCTTGTTTTTTGTGTTAACTAGAACTTCTTGTATTCAAGGGAAGGGGGTCTTATCACAAGTCAGCATGACCATGATCATAGATTCTATTTTGGACTGAAATTACTACCAGGTGGTTACCAAGCCATAGTAATTTCTTTTAGTGTCAAAGATAAAGGATAAGGAGTCTCCTTACAAATCTAACTTGTTTAGTTTCTAGGTAGGATCTGTGAATGACATTACACCATACCAGGGAAATAATCTTGTTTCAACCAAGTTGTGGTTAGTTAGTATCAATTTTATTTTTTTGTATATATGTATGAGAAATAAAGTCACTAGTAAATAATAGGTAACTCAAGGTGATTGCTGGTTTGACAATCTTGAAACAGATCAAGGTTTTCCTAAGGTTCATAAAAAACTGCCCTCTTTTGTTTGCATATTGGTCACTTGGATACCCATTTTCTTCTAAGTTCCCTTTTTTAGTTGGGTATCATTATAAGTTGTCTAGGATGGGAAGATAAAAATCATTTAAAACTGTTTTTGTTGGATTTGATTGTACTCTTATGAACTCACTCTTGGATTATAGACTTAAACATTTTTCTTGCTAATATATCTCTCTCAATTTTTTTAAATTTGATTAGTATAGAGATAACTTCTTCACCCAATGAGTCATCATTTGTTGTTGGTACAACAAATCCCATTTTAACAAATAAAATGGGAACCCCATTTACTCATCATTAATGTAATCTCTAAGGTTATTATCTTGCTTCTAAGATATCATTCATTGTTGTCTTTACTCTTTTTTCCTTTAATGTTTTTATTTTAATAAAATTTTGCTTCAAATCCTTGTTTTTTTTTGGTTTGTGAATTGCGAAGAATTTAGTCTTTTCTTTCAAATATTCTTTTTCTACAATCTGCAAAGAGGATAGAGAAAGTACTTTTTCTTGGAGGCTTTAAAATTTGTTTTCCTGCAATATGCAATCCGCAATGAGGATTGTGGATTTTGTAATAATTTTTTTTCATTTTCACCTTTCTACAACCCACAACTTGCAATGTGGATTGCAGATGTTGCAAATATTTTCACAATAAAAATTCAATTTATTGGTCTCGCCATTCCGCATCCCACAATGTGGATTGCGGAAATCAGAAACCTGAAAATATAATAAAATTGCAAGTCGCACCGCCATGATTCTACAACACGGATGGCAAATTGCGAAAGAAATAAAGTGTTGTGATAAGAAAATTTCACCCTGCATTTCTGCAACCCGCAATGCGGATTGTGGATTACGGAAAAAAAAAATAAGAATGTCGAAAAATTTCCCATGCATCTTCTTTCCCACTCTCCCACTTCAATTTTAACCGTTCATCTCATTTGAAATCTACAATTCATATTCATTTTGTCATTGAATTCATTTTTTTAAGTATTTCGAATTATCACTGTCCTTTTGTGATTTTTACCTCGGCGAAAGATTTTTTTCTGCAAATTCTTACCAGGTCAATAAATTTACCTCTCCATTTGTCCAATTTCAAAAATTTGATTCGAGTTAAAATTAATTCATTTTCGTCTTTTTTTTATTAGAATTTACCCCATTTCCTATGAGCCAGGTTGAGAAATCCTATATCTAAAACGTCCCTTATTGAGAAGAAAAAGAAAGAGCCAAACTCTGGCATTTTCTCTGACATAAATGGATGAGAGTCTGAAAAACTATCACCTCGACTCGTCCAGAATCTACTCAATTTTTGATAATGATTATTTTTCAGGCATTCAACATAACCAACTGAATTTTGTGAGCATTAACAAGTCTCAAATTCATGCCATAATAGCCAAGACCACTTTAATTCCTTATACCGATGCTATGAAATTGATAATTGACCATGCAAAACCCCAAGATTGCTCATTCAACGATGAGGCGTAGACCCAGTTGGCCTCCATTCGCCCATAAAATTTTTCTAGAGCTTATGCCCCCAAGAAACCCTAATCGTTTCTTAAAAATCAATTTCTGAAGTCATTTGCGACCCAACACAACTTTTAGGAAATGATCAAGTCTTGGATGGACAACCCTGCTACATTTTGTCCTAAACCTGATAAGCTTTACCCTATCTCTTGGTTTAGGGAGACTTTCTCTCTCCAAGAAGTTATGTTATGTAGGTTGTATGGAATGCCCAATTGTACAACGTTCAAATAAGAATGGGCACCCATTGTGCATCATGTTATTACTATAGGGGAATCATTTAACTGGGATTAGATCCTGTAAGTTTTATTGAAGGAAGCTATTGAAAAGTATCAAAAGAATCTAGCATCAAGGAAGACCAAATTTAATCTTTCTGCCTATGTGATGGATTTTTTTTGTGTGTTTCCTTTCTCGGCAATTGGATGGAATTGGATGAGGGTTGGACCTCCTGTCCACATTTATTACTCAGCACTATGGGAGGATAATTTCATTCCTCTTATCTATGATATCTTTGATAATTTCATAGGTTCTATCTATAAAAAAATATTCAATGAATATGCTCCCACATTTTCAACCATATCCAAATCATTGATTTCCACCATGGGAGATTGGTATGTTGGTGAATATTTTTCCTATATCAGAATTTGGGGTAGTAACATTGTTCATTTGCTCCCAAGAAATGTTCCTGATAGAATGGTTCTGGAAGAGATATATTTCCATAATGTTATCAATGGAGTATTTTGAAAGCTCATTGGAGCCAAAAGGAAAGGGTGGCCTGAATGCTTCCTATAACAATGGTAAAGGCGCTGGTGGTGCCTGATGTTAATGGGAAATAGGCACTGAGGCTCTATCATAAGGGAGAAAGTGTGCCATCCTACTCAATAGTGAGAAAAATATACCTAGAAGAATCTTTTTCCAAGTGCTTTGAAGGGTGCTCAAGCACCATTGGATATTTTAGGTCCAACAGAATGCCACACAAAGTATGAAGCTAGAAGGATGGGCTAGGTAAACTACTTTCCTAGACATCGATCTAGTACCAGAGGAAAAGAGAGATAAGCTCACAATTGACATAAGACCAGTAACTAACTTATCTGACTCAATCATGGCTGCGGACCAATACATTTTAGATCCATGAAGATTACTATTTCATGGCTATCAAGAATACAGTGTAGATCCATGATTAATGATATAGAAAGTAGAACATGTCTAGGGAACATAAAAATTAGATCCATGTTATCTTGACTCAACATTGAAAATAACCACCAAACATACAATGTGGATCCATGTCATGAATTCAAATAATCTTCCATCGCATCCTGAGTATGGGATATTAAGTAGATGAATTCCTAACCACTCATGGTATTCATTCCAATCCCCAAACGATATGATTCTATCCATGTGAATGGATTTCTTGACGTCAAACATGGTTGAAACCACTTGATTACCAGTCATTCATGTATACTGCTAACAAGTGCGAGAGAAATCACCATTGATGTCGATGATCCCTAAGATATCTTAGAACATTCTTGCAAGTGTAAATAAGAGTTTTGAAGTCAAACACTTTATAGAATATTTCAATCAAAGGTCATTGATGAAAACTAGCACCCGAAAGCGAGGAAACCTTGCATTGAGGCATGCAGGCTTCAAGGTACTTAACTTGGTTTCTAAATCTAGTTCCTATATGATGCTTTGAAGTCGACATGAATAGACTCGTCAAAGGAGGGCCGTGATGTTTCCCCCATCATCGACATGAAACATAGAACAAATGTTGATTTTGAAGTGATGCAACAATCATGAAACTGACTCAGACACGACCAACTTTATAGGAAGGTAAAGTTATTGACGAGGTGAATTATATAAGAGACATCCTTTGAAAAAATTGTGACATGAAAAATGACTTGGAAGCATTGACTTGACGAGATGGATACCAGTTGTAATTCAAGGGTATGGTGATGCATTCTATGAATTGACTCAAAGGAGTTAGGTGACTTACGAAAGTGGATCGACTTGGAGACAAGATGAATACTCAACTATTCAAAAATGAAAATACATATAGGTTCCATTTTCAAAGGTGGACTATGAGCTTCCATAGATACAAATGAAAATATATTCCCATTTCGCTTAATTTTTCCATCACGAAGGATGAGTGCCTCTTTTTGTTTTTATGAGTTCAAAGAGGGTAACAAACACTCATTGTAGCTCATCAGAAAATGAGTCCATTCTCATATGTTATATGAACTTGAGAAAGGTGAGGTTCATTCCTGAAAGAGGGTCTCTCAATGTTTAATTTAACGAGTCCATTAAAAGTTAACTTGGTATTGTTCATGTTTAGAGAGTCTAAACGAGGATAGAAGAAGACTCAAAAGGGTCCTTTTTCATATAATTTATTCCCTAGGGCTCAAAAAAGTATAAAATAATTCCCAATATAACTCTTCTAGTTGAGATCAACTAGAGTATTCCTTTTTGTAATTAGTCAATCTGAACCGAAAAGGGGTAAACTATCATTAGAAACATGACTTTCAAGTACTTTTACAAGCATGAAGAAGACAAGCTCACTCGGTAATATTTTCACATTTTAAGAGTCCAAAAGGAGCTTAAAAAGGACTCTATAAGGGTTCTTTTTTCATAATCCAATTATAACGAGTTTGAAAAATAGTAAAAGTACACTCAATACCTCTTCACTGAGTTTTTAACAAGTACACTGAAGGTATAAAAGACGCTCAGAACTTTTTTCATGTTTGAATCCATAGCACAAAAAAGTGATATAGTAATCCTAAACCACTTTTCATGTTTTAACCAGAGAATAAAAAATGAAAAGTATGCTCAACACCATCTTACTATTTTTACTGAGCTCGAAGATCATTTGAAAGAATGCTCAGATCATCTGCTTCATTTTTTAACGAGTTTGACACATCATAGGAACTATTCTCAAAATGTCATTTCATGGTTTATCGATCTCGAAACTAAAAGAAAGTATGCTCAAAATGACTCCCATTGATGGTTGATTTACCAACATGATGTCTAGTGGTTGGTACTTTCCACCAGTATAACTATCAAGCAGGTTAACTATAACATAAAGAGGCAGGGTACATGCCCCTCCAAGATTTGTTTCGTCTTCTTTACAAGAAGATGAAATGAAGGTTAAAATATTTAGTCTTGACACAATGGAAGAATATATTTCATTTTTTAACAAGCTTGACACGAAAAATGGAACTTTTCTCAAGGTGACTTGTTTCATTTTTACACAAGATTGGAAAAAAAATAACTATGCTTATGGGGACCTGTTTCATTTTTACATAAGTTTGAAATAGAAAGGTAACTATGCTTGAGGACATCCATTTCATTTTTTAACGATCTTGACAGAGAATGGGAACTATGCTCATAGCCATCTATTTCATTTTTTAACGAGCTTGACACATAATGGGAACTATGCTCACAAGAAGTTCTAAGACAACATTATTTCCAAGGGTTGGCGGGTTTTCCCATTACATGAGACATGCCCCCAAAAATTCCTCATGAGGAGAAGAAGCTAAGGTTTTCAAATGGTTGAACATCATCATGATGTTCAGAGGTAAGAGACATGGCAGGTGAAGGGGAAGGAACCACAAGAGCATGAGAGAGATTCAGGAAAGTGTTATGACTAGAAGTCATACGATGATCAGGTTTAAGCAAGAAAATCTAATCAATGGTCATAATCTTCCCATCATGGGGAAAATGCATCACTCAAAAGAGTGTGGAAACTACAACTTTCATGGAATACACATAATCATGTCCAAGGAGTAGATTAAAATATAAGGGACCTTAGACTACCATAACATCAATGCATAAATTTTTTCCTTCCAATGTGAGATGAAAATGAGGAAGGATCCCTAAAGGAAACGTAGGTATTCGATTAAAATCCAGTATCTGATCAGTGGCTAACACAAGTAGAGGGGAACCTATGGCTTTCCAAGCAATATAGGATAGAATACTAACAGAAGCCCCTTCGTCAACAATAGTGTGGAGTAAAATCACATAGATATCTGGAAAGGAACGCTCGAATGAAGATGAGATTCTATTAGATTACTCCAGTCAAAGGAAAGAACCTCATTACTTGGATAGGATTATGCTGAAAGAGACAAAACTTCCTCTTGCGTAGAACAATTGGAACTAATTACGAAAAATTTAGCAAGTTTCAAATCACTCTCAAATCGAAGATAGGGAGAAGACAAAGACTATGTGAAACTGACTACTTCAATATTAAAAATCTCTGACAAAAGAGTGGGATCGGGTGGAGATGACATCGATTCAACCAATTTAACTTCACTCTCCAAAGGAAGAGTAGCAATAACTATCTGTTCTTCACTCTCTAAAGAGAGAGTTGGATTGACCAAGGATGGAACTAGATTGACCACTTTATCAACGAAATATGGAACTGGATCGACCACTTTATCAGCCAATGGGATGTCAGAGGACAACTTACAATAACCGGTTGGAAGCCGTTGCCAATGAACAATAATATCTTCCAAAAAATTTGAAGCTTCATCCATGAGACAACAAAGGTAAGTGAGGTGCATACCCTTACATAACAAGCAAGGATATTTGGCCTTTTGAATCTTAACCAAAGAGTCATTGGTTGACAAGGAATCATCAGCATGAAGGGCAGAGGCTGATGACATGGGGTGTTTAGAAGCCTCATACTACACTTCTAAAAATGAGGACAGACAATGAGAATATTTCAGAATATGGTCACCCTTGCAAAGTCGAGAAGGGAACTTAGGATTATGAGGTGTTCTTGTGGTAAAATAAACACTCTTAGCACTGCGGTCAGTGGCTGATGGGTTTCCAACATGGAAATCATATGTTGGAGATGTGATCTTCTACTTAGTTTTCTTATTCTTATCCTTCCTTTTCATGTTCTTCTTAGCTACCGATTTACTAACATCAGAGTTTTCAATATGTGAAGAGGAAGAAAGGAAAGTTGATTCAACATTCAAGGAAGAAGGAGAAGGGTTAACATGAGGTTAATGCTCATGTGGTGAAGGGTCATGATATGACACAAAAGGTGCATTTGGTATAATAGGATTGGAGAATAACCACACAGGAAATCCTATAGTAAATCTAGGAAAGCTCAAAGTGGTCATGAAGGGAGGACCAATGATTCCACAAGGGGGAAAAATAAAAGACATACCCTAAAAAGGGTTCTCTTGACTGGTGGTCCTTGGAGAGTCTCCCATATATGAACTCTCTAAGAATATTTGAAGTACCACACAAATAAAATACTACTCGATTCTAAAAAAAACAAGAAAACTATGTGAATAAGAGTGGATCAAAAGTAAGGATCCTCATAGGATTATCAAGGATTCACAACTCGCTATATACCGCAGGCTCCAATAATAAAACACGAGGAGGAGGATTGGGACCGTACCCTTGCCTGAATACCTGAATACCTAGACAACACATGCATAGTAATCTCCCCAAGTACTATTCTCAGTGTATTGCAATGCCAAGACGACCAAAAGGTTAACTCAGTTGGTCATAGGAATCTTAAGAGGGTCTCCCAATATACACTAGGTATGGGGGATATCAACTCCATAGTGGCATTGTCTAATACAAAACCACTCGATAAGAGCCTTCTAATATACTATAGATTACGTGAAGTGATTTTCTCATAGCAAAAGGTATGTGAAAATCCATTCGATATATTGGTTGATAGGTGGAATAATTACAAGCCCTCATGATGTAGTGCAAGAAAATAACAACAGCTGCCACGCTTAAAGAAATCGAAACACATCTCTAACTTACACACAGTTATTAAATGATTTTAATCCTAAGCTAGTGTTAATTTTGTCTTATGCGGTTAAGTGGATGCATGAGTTATAGACAGGAAATGTAAAAGAATGAAAATCCTAGCTACATGAGGATGGAAATTTATCTTTTGATAAAATATACCTAAGGTAGGAAAAGACCTTTTCTATTAAAGAAGACAAAAATCAGAGATCTAACAAAACCAATTTCTAGTCAAAGCCATCTATGAAGCTTTAAATACTAACATCAATCACAATTCATGAAAAGACCCATGAATTATCATGCAAGCTATAGACTAACATCATTTGATATTTTTATTGAGGTTTATTTTGAAACCAACATGAACATGAGAAACAAAGAAAATAAGCATTCCTTCCCAGTGTTAGAATAATCAACCCATAGTTAGCTACCTTAGACATTAATTAATCCATTTTTGTCTTGTTTGCCTAGTTTCCATATTCCACCTTATGCAAGTTGTCATCTACACATTCATAGTGGTCAAACTTGCTAATTTTGAGTCATGGAGCACTTGGGAAACCTCATAGAATCAAATCTACTTTATTCCTGGCCTCCCTAGCGCATGTCTGCTTTTTCTGCTTTATTGCTTGCTTTTTCAGTGTTTTAAGGCAATTGGGAAAGTTTGACTAGGTGAGGTTAACTTGTTTTTTGTCCTACACATACTCCACTCTTTTCTCCTATGAAAAGCATGTATTAGTTGTCCTTCCATCCACTATTGAATTTCCAAATTTATTTTTCCAATTCGTGAGCTCCTAGACCGTTTTGGAAACTGCTTTATGCACCTATGGGGGATTTGCTTAGATTTAGTAAGCTTGCTTTTGACTAGATTCGAATGGAATATTAATGCATTCAAATCCCTCATGTAATTTTTTATTGTGGCAGCCTATGAATTCATAGGATTGGCTATTGTACACTTATTCAATACAGTTTAGTGTTCAACTCCATATTCAGTCTCTTTTGTGAGTAATTTAGCATGTGTAATTGGCAATTGATGTGAGTGTAATTGTTCTAACACTGGGTTCAATTTACACATGGTATCATATCCTTTGTATATTGATTTCTCTCCTTCCAATTTTTTTTGCAGGTTCAACATCATTGACTGGGAGCCTTCTACTGACTGCCGGGACAATTTCTGAGCTATGGATCAATCTCAGAAGATTATCTTGACTCCATTTAACTTCTTTGAATGGAAAGTAGAGATGGAGATACTGTTGAGAGTGAAATGCCTCTATAGAGTGACTATGGAAATAGAAGCAAAGCCCAATGCAGTTGCAGAGAAGATAAAATGGCACAACAGGAGGGATGAGGCCTATGGTCTCTTGTGTCTGAGTATATCCAAAGACCTCCTTTTCCATCTTGATGGATTGACATCACCGAATGAAGTATGGGAGAAGATTTTTGATATTTTTGGAAAGATAGATGAGATGAGGGGACATCAAATTGAAAATGAATTGATCTCCCTGAGTCCCAATAGCTTTGAATCCCTGCAACTCTATTTTTCCAAGTTCAAAGCACTTGTTTTGCAGCTAAAACAATGTGGGATCGAAAAGAAGGATGATCAGCTGGTAGTGGCCATACTCTTGAAGCTTGGCCCTAACTATTCAGTGTTTGTTTCTACCTTCTATGCCACAAAGTTGATAGCTCGAGCCTGGAAGATGCCTAGCCTTCAGATTTCATGGAATCTCTCATACAAGAACAAGATAAATTAGTGATGATGGGCACCATCAACCATCCAAAGACCAAGCTCTGATTGCTGGAGATTCAAGGGTGGATTCAAAAAGCAAAAAGAAAGCTAAAAAACCACCTGAGAAAAAGAGAGATAAGAACAAGTCTTTGGAGGAGCCTCAAGGTTCCAAGAAGAACTAACAGAAGAAGAAGAACAAAGGAGAAATGAGCAAGTCCGCATACTGTAGTAAGGGAAATCATTCTGAGAGATCTTGCATGAAGAAGCAAATAGACATGCTGACCCAACTCCTGGAGAAGAATGGCATCTCCCTTCTAGATAGCTCAAAGAAGAGGGAAGGACGATCAAATTCAGAAGACAGAGAGAGAGTTCATGCATTGGTTGCTGGCACATCAAGCTCACCTAGTTTCATCATTGATTCTGGAGCTTCAAGACATATGGTTTCGACCAAGGAGGCATTCACCTCACTTGACATGTCGAAAGGTCCACCAATAGTACTGGGAGATGACTCTCTCACTGAAAGTTTGGGCAAAGGGAGGATTGATCTTGACCATGGTAAGTTTAGAAATGTGTTGTATGTTCCAGGTCTTGCCTCTAACCTCTTATCAGTGTATCATATGACCCACACAGGGTCTCCAAAGAAGGTCATATTCTCCCTTGATGAAGTTGAGATTGCAGAGATCTCAAGTGGTAAAGTCATTGCAAAAGGAGTTGCAAATCATACTTTGAAGGTATACATGTTCTCACACTTCCTACCCTACTCAAACTCCTCTGCTCTTCTGATTCATGCTAATGAGGCAAGCAAGCTTTGGCATGAAATATTTGGCCACCTAAATTACAAGTATATTTCTGATCTTAGTGAAAATAAATGGTCATAGGGTTACCAAAGATAAAATTTTCCAAAGGAGTCTGTCAACGTTGCATCCTAGGAAAACACCCAGAGCATAAATTTGAGAGAGCTAGTCATGAGAGAACCTGTGCACCTATAAAGTTGATCCACAGTGATGTTGCTGGCCCATTTCCTCATATGTCAATGAGTCAAGACAAATATGCATTGAATTTCATAGATGAATTTTCCAGGTATTGCTGGGTTTACTTCCTGAAACACAAGTTTGAAGTTTTTGGCCTCTTCAAAGTCTTTAAGGCTTTGGTTGAAAACCAGTCTGGGAGGAAACTCAAGGTCCTCATATCTGACAATGGTGGTGAGTATGTCAAGTCTGAGTTTATTCAATATTGTGCAGATGCAGGTATTCAGATGCAACATTCTATCCCTTACACACCACAATAGAATGGTGTTGCTAAGAGGAAGAACAAATCATTGAAAGAGATGGCAACATGCATGATGGAGGCTAAGACTTAGCCACCAAAGTACTAGGCCAAACCTATAAACTGTGTATCCTATATCCAGAATAGGGTGCCTCATAAACAGCTTGATGGTATGACTCCTTTCGAAGCATGGAGTGGGCACAAGCCACATGTGACCCATTTCAGGATTTTTGGCTCAAGGGCTTGGGCTAGAATTCCAACAGAAAAGAGAAAGGCTTTGCAGCCCCAAAGCCAAGAGTGTCTATTTGTTGGGTACTCTGAAGATTCAAAATGGTACAAGCTGATAAATTTGAGCACAAACAAATCCTTCATTGAAAGGTGTGTTCAGTTTCAAGAAGAACCCCTAGCAGCAGTGGAAGTTGGAGAATCCTCTTCACCACCAGAACCTCTGAATGTAAGTGAAGAGATAGTTGAACATGCTGATTCTGATATGTATGACAGTGATGATTTTATTGCAGATCCTAACAGCCCTAAAAGGTCAAAATGGGCATCCAATACCATTCATGCAGCTGGAGAACTAGTTGGAAATCCTAATGACCCTAGGAGGACTAGATCTCAATTTGAGAGTGCTCTATGCATGAAAGATCCTATGTTTGCTAAGAAATGCTATCTGATGGTGGAATCAGATCCTCAGACATATGAAGATGCAGCAGAATATCCAAGATGGCAAGCAGCCATGAAGGAAGAGTTCAGCTCACTCCAGAAGAGCAACACTTGGGAGCTGGTAGATCTTCCCCCAGGGAGGAAGCTAGTTCAGTGTAAGTGGGTGTACAAGACCAAATTTGCTGCTGATGGTTCACCTCTGAAGTACAAGGCCAGATTAGTAGCCAAGGGATACTCACAGGTTCATGGCATAAACTACAATGAGACCTTTGCACTAGTGGCAAAGATGGAATCCATCAGGATAGCCTTAGCCATTGCAGCTTCAAAGCAATGGGAAGTGCATCACATGGATGTGAAGTGTGCTTTCCTGAATGGATATCTCACTGAATAGATATACATGCAGCAGCCTAAAGGATTTGCTACTAACCCATATCTTGTGTGCAGGCTAAAGAAGTCATTGTATGGGCTTAAGCAAGCCCCCAGGGCTTGGTATGCCAAGATTGATAGCTTTCTGCTATCACTGAATTTTGTTCGATGCAAATCAGATCCAAATGTATATTTGAAGCTGATTAATGGTTCATTAATGATCATTGTTTTATATGTTGATGACCTTCTCATTACAAGAATCTCAAAGGATGAAATTGCTTCCTTGAAGGATGCAATGAACCATGCCTTCTCCATGACAGATTTGGGGCTATTGAGCCAATTCTTGGGGCTTGAGATTGCTCAAACCAAAGCTAGAATCAAGGTGGAACAGTCCAAGTATGCCTTGGATTTTCTGAACAAATTCAAAATGGAGGATTGCAAGCCAAGCAAGACTCCTTTCCTTTCAGGAGTGAAGCTTGAAGAAGTTGATTCTTCACCTATGGTAAACAATACACTGTATAGGCAATTGATTGGATGTTTGTTGTATCTTACACATAATAGACCTGATATTTCTTATGCAGTAAGTGTGGCTTCTAGATACATGGATCAGCCTCATGAGATCCATTGGAAAGCAGCCAAAAGGATCCTTAACTTTGTTCAGGGAACAAGGACACATGGGATCTTCTATAAAGCTAAATCTGATCTTGATTTGATTGGGTTTACTGACAGTGATTGGGCAGGTGACAGCACAGATCAAAAGTCAACATCAAGATATGTGTTCATGCTTGCAGAAGGGCCAATCAGCTGGTTAAGAAAGGAACAGAGTGCCATTGCACTCTCATCTACAGAAGCAGAGCACAAAGGAGTTGTAAATGCAGCAACTCAATGTTTATGGTTGCAAGGGTTACTTGGAGAGTGTGGCTTAAAATCAGAATACTCAACTACTATCTACTATGATAATCAGAGTACCATTCAAATCTACAATGATCCATTTTAGAAGAAGAGAACCAAACACATTGAGATCCATATGCACTACATCAGACAGCTTGTGCATGATGGCACCATTCACCTACTCTTCTGTTCATCTTCAGAACGAGTAGCTGATATCTTCACCAAAGTTTTTTGTGAGAAGACATTCAGCAATCTCAAATCACTGCTGGGGATTGCTGATCATGCTGTGAAGCATGAGTGATGACAAGATTTCCAAATTTTGTTTTATAGTCCATGTTTAAGGGAGGATTTTCCCATTGGGTTTTTACCTCTTTCCTTGGTTAAATGGACATGCAGTATGTAAAGGGTGACTAAGCCTTGTTGCTAGGCCCTATAATTTTCTGATATATTACTCATAAGTCAGGCTTAAGGGGGGGTGTTAGAATAATCAACCCATAGTTAGCTACCTTAGACATTAATTAATCCATTTTTGTCTTATTTGCCTAGTTTCCATATTCCGCCTTATGCAAGTTGTCATCTACAAATTCATAGTGGTCAAAATTGCTAATTTTGAGTCATGGAGAACTTGGGAAACCTCCTGGAATCAAATCTGCTTTATTCTTGGCCTCCCTAGTGCATGTCTGCTTTTTCTGCTTTATTGCCTGCTTTTTCAGTGTTTTAAGGCAATTGGGAAAGTTTGACTAGGTGAGGTTAACTTGTTTTTTGTCCTACACCTCCTCCACTCTTTTCTCCTATGAAAAACATGTATGAGTTGTCCTTCCATCCACTATTATCTTGCCTAATTTATTTTTCCAATTCGTGAGCTCCTAGACAGTTTTGGAAACTGCTTTATGCACCTATGGGGGATTTGCTTAGATTTAGCAAGCCTGCTTTTGACTAGATTTGAATGGAATATTCATGCATTTGAATCCCTCATGTAATTATTTATTGTGGTAGCCTATGACTTCACAGGGTTGGCTATTGTACACTTATTCAATATAGTTTAGTGTTCAGCTCCATATTCAGTCTCTTTTGTGAGTAATTTTGCATGTGTAATTGGCAATTGATGTGAGTGTAATTGTTCTAACACTGGGTTCAATTTCCACACCCAGAGTGTTATAATTCTAACTTTCCGCAATAATATCCCAAAAAGTGCAATGAAATCAAAGATGCAACAAACCCTAACAATGTACAAAACAAAGTAGCGAAGAACTTTGATTTTCAAATATATGTATCAAAATGGAACTTTGATAACTAATAGTTTTTAGATCTATGAATTGAAAAAAAGAGAATACCTACAACACTCTAAATATTTAGAAATCCCAAAAGGAAAATGACAAGCATCCAAACAACTCCAAAACACTCAAGAAATGCTCCAAATTTACTAAAATGCAATCAAAACTCAATGATTAAGTGGAGGAAGGGTTTACAGATCATATTTAACAATCCAAACATATATCAAAAGGTCTAGAACTGTTATTAGGGATGTGTTGATGACTGGAAAATCCCCGGTACCAAACAATAGGTATTCTCCTAGGTGAACGATCCCAACTAGATTAGGCGTTGTTTGGTGTGGGGAATCCATTGGGTGCAAGGTTCCAACTACCATAGATTAAGTTCATTAATATTTCATTGGTTACGACCTAGTCCTCCATTTATAATATTTTTATTTAAAGAATGATATGTAGGTGCCTAGTCTAAATGAATATCTAGTCTAAATCTAAAACTAAACTATTATATCCCCGAACAACGAGAAAATTTAGAGTTCAGAGTAATATAATGCAAATGCTCATAAATATATAATAGATAGTTGCACAGCCATAGTAATCATATTCACAACAGAAAGAATACCATAGGTAGCTCTAATATAATTAAACCATTTATTACCCTGTCAACACATACATTTATACAGACAACAATTATTCATGACTAAGGAAATAGTTTCAGAAGGTTAGAGCAATCTCAATGTATAATGTACAGAAGCAAGAATAAGTAGTTCTACAGTATGCATTCCACACATTCTGATTAAATATTTGCACAGGTCCTTTGCTCCGACAAAATGATCCTTCTTATTAGCAAAGAGGTATCTCGTTTACAACAATAGTCCAGAATTATTTCACTAGACAAAAGTCCTTTCTCTGGTGCTCTGCACCCCTATTTATACTATCTCTACCAGTTACCCAGGAGATTCCCCCGATCTTATCGGTTGGCTCAAGCACCAATCATGTTTCCTTGCCTCCACATGTATTGTCTCTTGGTGATTAATCTTCTACCTCTGCATCTATTTCACGCTTCCTGCTTACGAACCTGGCGAGCAATAACATATGCGATGCAAAAAGAAAACACAATGAGAGAGATATCTGATCTAGAAACAACAACAATCTAGAGTGTTTCAATTTAATTATATGCATCGATTATTAAAAGGAAAATAGATAATGACCAACGCCCTATTACGTAGGATTTTATCTAATTTAAGCTTTGAGAGGGAAATTCTCAGTTTCCCCAATGGTTCACAGTCAAACAAACAAACAACAGATTGAATGAATCAGATAATCTCAGGATGGATCAAGTTTGACTTAATCCATTCAATCATGTGGCCCTGACAACTCCTTTTTGCTTCCACCCTTCTAGAAAGTGGAAATCAGATTCTCCAAACTTAACAAGTTAACTATCTACTTTTCTGCCTTCACATTTTTGTTTCCGCCCTTCTAGAAAGTGGAAATCAAAACATGTATCTCCAATATTTCATATGTTAAAATTCTACCTTTCCACCTCCGCCTTTCCGAAGGTGGAAATCAGAAAGCAGGACAACAATCCTTTCTAAATTAAACTTTCTCCTTTCCACTTCCTCCCTTTTCTTTTGCACAATTCCGAGCCATTGATTTGCATGGAACCCTTCTAGACCATTGAATCTATGTGAAAGTCATAAAATGGAAAGTCAAACTATTCATAAGTGAAACTTGCATCTTCCTCTTTTTGCATTTCCTCCTTTGCCCTTCTGCTTCCGCCTCTTGGAAACAGAAAATTGGAAAACGAAAAATCAATCTTTTACGAAGTTCAAACTTTAAATTTTTTATTCTAGATTTCTGCTTCCTATTTTGCAAAAAGAAGAAATCAAAATTCAGATTGTCCAATTTTTTTATGAAGTTCAAACTTTACCTTTCTTCCTCCGCCTTTTCTTTTCCACCTTTCTGAGCCTTTCATTTGCACGGAACCCTTCTGGACCGTTGAGTCTATGTGGAATTCAGAAAAAGAAAATTCAATCTTTCCATTGGTGAAACTTGCATATTCTTCTTTGTGCATTTCATCTTCCACCCTTCTGCTTATGCCTTTCTGAAAGCAGAAATTGGAAAATAGAGAAACAATCATTTATGAAGTTTAAACTTTAACTTTTCGTCTCCACCTTTTCGCTTCCTCCTTTTGCGGAAAGCGGAAATCGGAAGTCCGATTGTCCAAATTTTTACGAAGTTCAAACTTTCATTTTCTTCCTTTGCCTTTTCTTTTCCACCTTTCTGAGCCGTTGATTTGTGTGGAACCCTTCTATACCATCAGATCTATGTGGAAGTCAAAAATAGGGTTTGTAACTTTTTCATAAATGATACCTGCATTTTCTGCTTCCTCTCCACCTCTGCCCTTCCTCTTTTGTATTTTATGGAAAGCGGAAACTAGAAGCTTAATCGTCCAATTTTTACGAAATTCAAACTTTAAATCTTTGACTCTGCACTTCTACTCCTGCCATTTCTTGGACATTGGATTTTGATTGGAGTGATTCCCATCTGTTCATCTTAAATTAGAGTAGACTTATCGTAAGGATTTATTCTTTCCGCACCATTGATCCATGTGGACTCATTCTTAGCCATCAAATATTGGATCACAGAAAACAAAAAGCAGAAGTGTAACTTTCTTCCAAATGAAACTTGACCTTTTTCATTTCCACTTTTCTAACTTCCGCTTTTCCCTAACTGTCGATTTGTGCATAAACCTTTAGGACCGTTGGATCTGAGACTACAGAAGGTGAGAGGAAAAACCTTAACTTTTCTATCAATGAAAAATGACTTTTTTGATTCTGCTTTTTCGCTCCCAGATTTCCCGAGCCATTGATTTGTGTGGAATCCATTTGGACCGTTGATCTCAAACCATGAAAAGCAGAAATCAGAACTTTAAACTTTTTACAACCAAAATTTTAGTCTTTTCCCTCCCGCATTTCTTGATCATTGGGCTAATTCAGATTCAACCCTGGTGGTTGATCTTAAATCAAAAGTGCAACTTTCAAATTAGGCTTGTTTCCAAAGTCACGCCTATGGGTTTCTTACCAAAATTACAAATCAGGCTTAGGAACATCTTTCTGCTCAATATTCTAGGAAAGACTAGGTATGCAAGGAGGATTATCTGATTTGGGTGACAAGGGAAAGAGATTTCAAAAATAAAAATGTAAGGAGAGGCCCCAAAATGCAAATTTTTTTGGGAAAGCAGTTGCAACAACAACAATTGGCGACTAGCTGGTGAACACAGATCTCTGAAAAAACCTTATTTAAACAACAAGATTGCCATATGGTACTACACTATGAATGTTCAATGATTATTTAACTGTATTTCCCAATACTTATTTAAACCATATTTATTCAGGGATGCAACTTTCAAGCATCACATTTCATACCATTTATTTGGGAGTAGGGTAACCAAGATTTCATTGTCTTGATAACTCTCCTAGGTCAGAGTATGAAGTTAATTTTACCCCTTGTCTTTAGTTTTCCATCAGATAAGACTCAACATGATCGGAACAAAGTAATACAAATGTATTCATTTTTTCTTCATTCGCATGCTATAAGCATTCTTTTGATGCTTTCTTTTTTACTAAAAAGGTCTTTTGAGTCTTCCTTGATTGCTTCCTTCATTTCAAGAGCTTGATACCGGTTCTTCCATCCATAATTTCCTTTTTTGTGAGTGACAAAAAAAAATCTTGTCATGGTCACGTATAGAGAAGAACCTTGCTGGTATTTTTTGTTTTGACAACACTTTTGTTCTGATCATTTATTTCTTCAACATCCTTTTTTTAATTGAATACTGAATATTTTAGAAAAATGACTTTTCAATCTAATCGTTTTGGCCCTTTTTTATTTGTAATGATGAGATCATTTTGAATACCATACATCCATTAGACCTTCTGCCTTTCCATGGGTCCATCATGATATGCTTCCCGAGACAGGTATTAATCTGAGAATGGATGAAACCCCAAGTAGTACTCTAGGCCTCATGAGTCTTGGTTATTTCATAGGGGTTATAATGATTCAAATGTGAGTTTGAAGACTATCTTCCCTCTCTATCATCTGTCAATAGTTAAAGAATCTCATTATGACCTAACTTTATCATATTCTCTTTCCCATAAGAAATTTCTAACATCCAAAGATTTTGAGTTTAATCTGATGCCTATACTTCCAAGCACCAAAAATTGAGTTGGTTTATTAAAAGAAAACAAACTAAATCTATGAAATAAGCTGAAACAAATAGGAAAGTAAACCTAAGTAAACCTAAGTAAACAAAAACAATAAACATCAAGTTTATTTATGTACAAAGGGTTCCTAGGATTCTAAGTGAAGTAATGTTTAAGAAAAAGGCCATTTACAGGAAGAATTTCTTCCTGTCCTTGTAAATATTGCAATTTGTAAGTTGGAGGGCCTAACTTTTCAATGACTATGTAAGGGCCAATGCATAAATGTTGGAACTTTGTGTGCATTCCCTTCCCCTCATGAGGATTATCCCATTTCAAAACTAGGTCTCCTACATCAAATTTTCTTGTACCAGATTATCTTTTGTCAAACCATCTTTTGATGATACCATGGTGTTGGTTGAAATTATCTTTAGCCTTTTGTCATAGTTCCTACGGTTTTAACAGAATGTCAATTTGTGCTTGGAACACTTTGCTACTGGAACCTCTTGAATCCTGAGCCAACTGTCAATATGGGAGGATAATGTTTGGGGGAAATATAGCTTCTTTTCCATATAGTATAGTATAGGGAGACACTCCTAAGGAATTATTTGGAGTAACCCTATCTTCCCATAGTGAATTTGGGAGAGCTAAGTGCCAATTTCTCTGATTTTCAATAACAATTTTCTTCAGATTTCCGATAAGGTTATTATTTGTTGATTCTACTAAACCATTTCCATGAGGGTAAGAATTAGTTGAGTAATGCAAGTTAATTCCCTTTTCATAATCAAACTCAATTATTTTAACAGATGAAAAATAAGATGCATTATCAAAAAAAAGGGAAATTGGAACTCCAAACCTGGTCATAATGTTCTCTTGTAATAAGTCAATACCAACATCTTCGTTCACTTTGCGTAATGGAATAGATTCCACCCATAGTGTGAAATAATATGTAGTCATTAGGATATATTGATGTTGTAATAAATAATTTGGATTGATTTCCCCAATAACATCTATGCCCCACTGTTCAAATGACTCTAAAATAGTAATAGGTTGTAACAACCCAGCTGCTTTTTCCAATTTTCCAACACTCCTCTGACATACATCACACTTTATTGCATAGGCATTTGAATATTTAAACAAAGTTGGCCAGTAATATCCAGCTCTAAGTATATTGTGAGTTGTGGTATCTCCAGAATAATGTCCTCCTACTGGTCCTTCATGTAATTATTTGACTATTTTGGAGGCATCCTCCCTTTCTAGACATTTGTGCAAAATTCAATCATAATTTTTTCTGAAAAGAACTCCAACCATTATTTGATATGGGGATAACTTCAACTAAAGTTCCCTTCTCTTCTTGGAGCTCCAATTCTCTGTTAGATATCCCTGTTGAAGATAGTACACTAGATCTTTGTACCAAGATTCGAGAGCAGTGAACATAGGAAATACATCAACAAAGTCCATTCCAGCTTTATTCTCCCAATCAGGATATTTATCAGTTTGATTATATGATTTCAAATTGCACAACCCTTTACCTTTTGATGATGGTATATGGCTTGAATTCTATTTCATACGCCCGCGGGGAAGCCACCCAATTCCCTCTTCACTCACCCAATTCTTTATGCACAAAAAGAGACCTACCAGCTGGGTGAGGAACTACAAATTTTGTTTTGATTTTTATAATATAGGTTCTGAACTATTTTACTACCTTGAATACTGCATATGATTGTTTTTCCATGTCTGGGTAATTCAATTCATCCCCTTATAACCCAGTACTCATGAATGATATTGGGTATTCGTCTCCTAATTCCCCTTTCTGCGTAAGCACTGGTGAGAGAGAGTTGTATGAAGCAAAGGTATATAAAATAAATTCCTTTTTAAAGAATAGAATCTTTAAGGAAGGTTCCCGAGCTATTGCTTCTTTGATATATTTAAAGGAAAATTTCTCAATGTTAGTCCACTTGAACTATACACTCTGCTTCACCATTTGTTGCAGAGGTTTCACAATGTGAGCAAAATCAGGGACAAACATCCAAACAAACTTTATTGTACCCATAAATGATTGCATATATTTCCTATTATGGGGCATGGGAATATGCGTTATAGCCTCAAATCTCTCTTAATTTATTGAGATTACCTTCTTTGAGATGATGTGTTTGAACAATTTTTCCTCAAGGGCTGCAAAGATGTTTTTTTTGGGCTTAGAGATATACTATATTTTCTACAGTGGTAAAAAATCTATTTCAAGTGGAAAACATGGTCTTCCCTTCTCTTGGAGAAAACTGTTACATCATCCAAGTACACTACTACACAGTGGACACTTAAACCTTTGAAATCAATGTCCATGGACCTATGAAATGTGGCTTCGGTGTTCATGAGGTGAAAATGAATTCTTCTGTAATCGAAAGTCCCCCACGTCGTACGAAATGTTGTGTTTAATCGGTCTTGCTCGGACACTAACACTTGATTATACGTTGAAAATCCATCTAACATGGAGAACACTTCTGAGCCTGAAACCATCTATAAAATATGTTCCATTGGTGGAACCAAATAGTTATCTTTATCTGATTCTCTATTTAAGTTCCTAAAGTTAATACATAACCTTATCTCCCTTGAATTTTTCCTCACCGAGACTAGATTGGCCACCCATTCGGAATGTCAAACCTTGAAAATTATCTTTGCACCCAGTAAATTATTTAGTTTATTGTGGATTAGAGGTTCTAATTTTTGGTGCATATTTCTAAGTTGTTTCTGAAATGGTTTTGCTCCTGTTTTGATGTGAATTACATGCTGGATGATGCAAGTGTCATAAGTCTTTAGATCTTCATACGTCTAGGTGAAGATTTCTTTGTATTGCTAAAACAACTTAATGAACTTACATCTTTCCCCAGGCGAGCAACATTTTCCCAAATTGACATATTTAGGTTCAACTTTTGATCCTAGATTGACCAGATCATGTTGCATTGATGAACTATTAGTATTCACATTGGATGGTTTCCGAAATTTACTCTGCAAATCAAACATCCCTTCGATGGTTCTTACCGCTTTAGGCATGAAATTTCCCTCAATCGCATCTTCATTTTGTAAACCCACCAAATGTTCTTCTTCATCTATTATGCATTCTTTAAAATATTCTTTATTTGTCAAAAAATATATGACTTGTTCATCGTCATCGAACACCCTCAGATTTGTAACATTGTTAGGTACCGATGGTATGAAAATCAATTCAATGGAACATATGTTATTAGTTGGCATTAATATTGATGCAGAAGTAGCTAATAAATCAGTCGCAACATTATGTAATCTAGGTACCGCATTGATATTTAAAGCATTGAATCATAATCAAACTCCATACCTCCAACTGGTATCCCTTGAGACGTGGAGATAAACAATGAATGGTGTTTCTTTCTTTTCTGACTACTATCTCGGAATCCCAAAAAACTTCTAAATTTATGACCTCAAGTTCAATAGCTTTATTCACGCTCAAGACTAGAGCCTCATATTCAACAGTGTTATTTGTACACTAGAACTCTAGTCTACAAGAGAAAAAGTGTTTATTCTTATTTGGATCAATCAAGATGCAACCTTACCCTAATCCATATTGGTTTTAGAACCATCAAAATAAAGAAACCAAAATCTATTGTCTAACTCTATTTGATTAGTATTATCTCCTATGTCAATCACTAATTTTACGATATTACAGTCAATATTATCAACCCGTGAGAATTGAAGGAGGTCAGACTGTGTGTTTGATTCCCAACTGGCTTCTTCATCCTGGTAGTTCCCTAGTTTGATTTCAAAATAGTAATTTCCCAAGACTGAAGAAGATAAGTTAGCAAGTTCATTATTCCCCTATAAATGAGTTACATTGTACTTCATGTGTGGTTCTCTCAGTATTTTAATTTGGTTTTGAACATTGTTGAATGGAAGCCACATGTGAGACTAGTGAGATGTAAAGTAACCATTTAGTTTCATTGACTAGTCCCTCCTCAAAATTAATCTATATGCTTCTGGTATATCCACTACCATAATGTCTATAAACTGAAAAACATTGGGATTTGTGGACAAATGAATCAGAATATCTTTCATTTCCCCTATGACTTTAACAACAGATCTATCTAGTTGAATTATTCGATATGGGGATGGTATGGGTTCGCCATTAATCCGTTTACATACTCAAAGTGGAATGACATTTGACGAAGCCCCAAAGTCTACTGAACAGTTATGTACATTATGATTAAAAATCTCAAAATATAACAAAAATGGTAAATTCTAAGATTTAGACTTTCCCCCAATGCTCGCTTCATTTACTTCATCATCATATTCCATGGCTTTTGGGATACTGCTAGGATGTGGATTAAATATTCTAGAATTTTCTTCCTTTGCTAAGGCAAGTTACATAGTTCAAATAGAGAAATGTTTGACTTTGTTTTCTTAATGTCTTCTACAATGTCATACCCCATTCCCTGTTCTTTAGTATCCTCTGTTTTAATTGAAAAAGTTTCCACAAGTTTATTAATTGTTGTCTTTATTGACTTTTTACTTATTGGGATTGTCTCTTTTATATTTGTTGGATTAGGCTTAGGTGTTGTTTTTTTTTATTGAGAATTTTCTTCATGTTTTCTCTAAACTTCTTTATTTTAGGCAGTAACATGCTTTCATCCATTACTGGGGCTCTACTTCTCATTGTGACATTAACTAATGACACTTGACTTGCTTCAGTGGGTTCATTTTCACTAAGCCCCAAAGTAGGTGCCCAATCCCATAAAACCATCATGGTTTCTTCGTTTGTTTGTTCTGGATCATTAGATTGGGGTTCCTCTTCTTCAGGATATGCTAGTTGGTTATCTAGAAATTTATTCATACTAGAGTCATTGAATTAATACATTGCAGACAACTCTTTTGAGATTGAGGTTCTTGGGGAAAGGTACATAAATTATCCATGCCTTCCTCGTTAAAATTTAAAACAACATAATTATTCACATGTAGTCGGGGTTTCCCGCTCTCTTCCTTTTTTTGTAATACAGGTTGAATGGATTTCTATAAGAACTAGTTCTCCTATCCTTTTCCATGTCTACTATTTAATTTAACAACTTATGCACCATTTTCACCACATTCTCTAGCTCATTAGAATGTTCTTCTCTAGGCTTGGTCAACAAGAAAGGTTGTTTGCTTGTGGTATGGTTGAATTCAGGTTTTTGTGTATGATTTTCTATACTATCCAAATATTCCTTTACTTTCTTGGCCTCCTCATAATTTTCTACCAATGTAATTTTACCAAACCATTTTACAAACATTTTTATTGGTGGATCAAGTGGTGTAGTATAATACTCTATTAGAGACTCTTCATCTGGTTTAGTTGCAAAAATAAAGTTATTCAATAAGGTGGTGAACCTCTTATTAAAGTCTTAGACCTTTTATTTTTTTTCCATTCTCCTAGATAGTAATTCTTGTAGCAGGGATTTCTCCTTGCTACAGGGGCAGGAATGGCTCCCTTCTGTCTATAGGACAGAAGGGTAGGTTCCTGCTAGTGGCAAATGCTGAAAATAAAAACATAATGTAAATGGATAGAAACTAAACTAAGAACAGAAAGAAGAGAATGGTGAAATGAAGGTGAACCCCTCTGCACACAAAGGTTATGGTTCTGCTTCCAAAGACTTGCAAACAAATTCTAAGCAATAATAAACTAAAATACCTACAAAACAATGTTAGGAAATAAACCTGCAAATGAAATCATGGGTTCGCAAGCAAATAAAGAAAATGAACAAAACAAGAATGACAAGCTATACCTTCTCTAGTGGAAATGGGCCACCATGCCCAAGCTTGTGGAAGCACCTCTCTTGGATGGGGGACCTATGGCTCAATGGAGATGGAGGAGAGGGAGTGTGGGTTGCTTGAGAGGCAAAGGTGTCTTAAGGAATCCACAGACAGCATAATAGTAGGCAAGGGAGAAGTGTTTTGAGAGTGACCCCCCACCCTCCTTTTATAGCTTTTTTGGGGTTTTAGGGTTTTCAGCCCTTGGTTCGGGATTTAGCCCATTTTTTGGGATTTTAGCCCCTTCCACCCTAATTTTAGCTCCTTTTAGGGTTTTAGCCCCTTTTGGGGGGCTTTAGCTCCTAGGAGAGTATTTTGGGCTCCTTTTTGGGGTTTTTAAGCCCTTTTCTTCATCCTTAGGTTATTTTGAGGGTGTGCGGGTCTAATGGAGGGTCATGAAGTGGTGTCCTTGGGTGGTGTAGGTCATAGAGAGACTAGTGAGGGATTTTTTTGGTTAACAGATTGCCCCCTGATGTGTGAGGGAAGGAGCTCATCGTATGGCCGACGAACATCATAGGATTTGCAGCGTTGAGGTGGTGCTTCCGGGGCTGGGGCATGGTGGCTTTTGGTTTTTTTTATTAATATGGTTCCCATCAATGGGTGAGATACAAATAATGCATGACATGTATATGGATGATGCAGGCATCCCCATGCTCATGACAATGTCAAAAGAATAATTTGATCTATGCTCTAAAATACAAGAGCCGATCATATACAATTTGTTGATGTATTTGTAACTTCGGAATGTATTCATCTATATATCTTATGTATTGTAACCCAGTGTTTATTCCAGGATTTTTCTATTATGTATTTGAGTCATGTTGTCTTGCCTCGATGTTCCAATCGGGAGGATCAATAATGTAAACAAGCCATGTCAAGTCATTGTTAAAGTCCCCACAGTTTCAGGGCACTAGGGTTATTAGACACTCATAGAGATGTCGACTCTAGTAAGTAATTGTTAAGTGAGGCCGACATGATTGAGTGCACTTCAAGTGAACGAAAGAATATAAATAGAGAGTGAGACCCTCTATTTATCACACACATCATTCACTCACTCAAGTGTGGCGCATTAGTGAGGAAGGAAATACACTGGGACTAGACAAGAAGAAGACTACTACTGTTGGGAGATCTTTTACTGTTTTGGTGTTGATTCTATCTCTGAAGAAGTTGCAGGGTTTTCTCCTTTATGGTTTCCCCGAGGAAAAATATTTGTGTCTCTTGTCTCTTGCGATGTGCTTATGTTTTATTGCTGTGCTTGTTATTCTCTCAGTGAAAAGATCCTAAGATCATAATGCTAGCTTATATGTTGAAAAACTAACATGGTATTAGAGCTAACCTGAGAATAAGACACTGTGTAGCTGTGGGAACTAGGGATTCCTAGTTTGTGGACCTTCCTCCATAGATTTTCAGCAAAAGTAAGGTGGAACAACTCTTCTCCTTAGGGCGCATCTTTCTGTCGAAACAGAATCCAATTCTGAGGTTTTTCAGTTTTGGATCTATCACTGCTGTCGAAAATTAGGGCTTTTAACAGAAGAGGAATTTTTCAGTGAGCCCAGGCATGGATTGATCTCCTCCCCAAAATCAAAGTTAGGGACAAATTTCAAGGCATTTGGGTGGACAGAACTCCGAAAAAGCAAAACCCTAATTTGCTCCTGAACCAGCTCTACAGGATTTCAGCTCAAGTTTTAGATCTGACATCTTGAACTTGGTAAGATCTAAAATATTTCGTATTTCCATTTGAGGTTCTCATTTAAAGATGTTTCATCATACCAATCTTGATGAAAAGCTTGAGGGAGTTGAAAACTTTCGAGCTTGGAAGTATAGGATCTCCCTGGTTTTGGAAGAGAATGAATTAGACTCCTACATCCATGAGGAGATTCCAATTCTAGAGGGAGATGAGGAAAAGTACTTACATAAGAAGAAGATGGTTATGGAAAAGAGGATCATTGCTGATTCTATTACGGATCACCTTATCCCACAGGTTTCCTCTCTCGAGACACCTAAAGCAATGTTTGATGCCATAACCAAATTGTTTGAAGGAAAGAACATCAATCGGGAGATGACCCTGAGGAACCAAATGAAGAATGTGAAGATTTGGAATGCAGAAAATATCCAGTCATACTTCACAAGGGTTTCTTAGATCAAGGAACAATTAGAAGCTGTTGATGAAGAAGTGGAAAATGCAGAAATTGTGATGACTACTTTGAATGGCCTCCCTAGGTCATGGGATGCTTTTATCCAAGGAATCTGTGCTAGAAAGAAGTTAGTCAAATTCAGCAGACTATGGGAAGAATGTTCTCAAGAAGAAGCATGGATAGCAGCTCGAGAAGAGAAGACAGGAAGTGAAGACCAAGCCCTCACAGCCCACTCCAAAGGTAAGGATTCTCATCCCAGAAGAGACATATCAAAATTAAGATGTTATACATGTGATGAGATAGGACACTTTGCAAAAGACTGTCCTAAGAACAAGAGCCACTCTCATAAGAAGAAGGGGAACAAAAGAAGACATCATGCTCATAATGCAGAGGATGATGAACCATCCAATAAGAGATCCAGATATGAAAGTGAATATTCTTCAAGCGAGGATGAATATGTTCTAATCTCCACTCTCACAGGTAACATTACTCATGGTAGTGATGATTGGCTTATAGACAGTAGGGCTTCCAAACATATGACAGGATTCAAGGAATCCTTTGTAAGACTATCAGAACATGAATCACCTCACAAGGTGAAGCTAGGAGATGACTACCAATATCCAATAAAAGGTAGTGGGGAATTTTCATATAAACTAGACTCTGGTAAGTCCCTAACAATGAAAGAAGTATTGTTTGTTCCATGACTCAAGAAGAATATTCTCTCCATTTTAGCATTGGATGCAAAAGGAATGCGGGTTGCATTCATACATGGTCAAGTCATTATGTCGCCAAAAGGAAAGACTATCGATGATGCGGTAGTGATTGGAGTTCAAGAAGGAGGCTTGTACAAATTGAAGGGTCATCCAGAACAAGCCTTGATCCATGACACAGTAGAACTGAATGAGCTTTGGCATAGAAGGCTTGCACATGTGCATTACAGAGCACTACCTATTACAAGCAAAGTTGTTGAAGGTCTTCCAGAATTCCAAGCACAACATGATGGAGTTTGCAAAGGATGTGCGAAAGGGAATAATACAAAGAAGACATTTCCTAGCAGCAAAAGCAAAGCCAAAGGTATTCTAGAAATCATCCACTCCGATGTATGCGGTCCTATGTCATCAAACTCACTAAGAGGGTATGAATACTATGTTTATTTTATTGATGATTTTTCTAGAAAGACATGGATTTACTTTATGAAGAACAAAGATGAAGTATTCAGTAAGTTCAAGGAATTCAAAGCCTTGATCGAGAACCATACTAAAAAGAAGATCAAGACTCTTCGATCAGATAATGGCAGAGAATTCACTTCGAATGAATTCAAAGAGCTATGCAAAGAATCAGGGATTAAGAGGGAGTTGTCCACTCCTTATAATCCACAACAGAATGGGATTGCAGAATGGAAGAATAGAAACATCATGGAAGCTACAAGAGCAATGATTCATGATCAAGATCTACCTATGCATCTTTGGGCGGAAGCTGCCAGAACAGCAGTGTATGTACATAACCATACTCCACATAGAGTACTCGAGAACAAGACTCCTAAAGAAGTATTCTTCGGCAAGAAACTAGAAGTCAACCATCTCAGAATATTCGGTTGTCCCATGTACATACACATTCCAAAAGAGAAGAGAACAAAATTAGATCCTTCAGGAAAGAAGGGCATATTTGTGGGACACTCTGAAAGCTCGAAGGCTTACAGAATCTATTTCCTAGGATACAAGAAGATTGACATCAACAGGGATGTGATATTCGATGAAGGCACAGCTTACAACAAATCCAGAAAGAGACCTACTGAAGAACCTGAAGCAGAAGTACCCAGAATTCATGATACAATCATGAATGAAGAAGTTCAAGAAGAAGATCGAGAGTTCGAGGAACCACAAATACCTATAGATCCACCTCTGGAAAGGAATCCTCACAAGAGGAAACCTGCTTGGGTACGTGAACTTATCCAAGGTGCGGAAAGATATGGGGCTCCAGAAGAGAATCATAGAGAGAGGAAGAGAACCAGATCCAATTTCGGGTATGTAGCTTTACTATGTGATTTCATTAATAAAGAACCTTCCAGTTATGAAGAAGCAGTAAAACAAAAAGAATAGAAGGACGCTATGATCGAAGAATATCAATCGATCATGAAGAATGATGTTTGGGATGTTGTCCCAAGATCAGAAGGGAAGTCAGTTGTAACTTCCAAATGGATCTACAAGATCAAGCATGCTGCAGATGGTAGCATTGAAAAGTATAAGGCAAGATTTGTAGCTCAAGGTTTCTCTCAGAAAGAGGGAGTAGAATATGAAGAGACCTTTGCACCTGTAGCCAAATACACTTCCATCAGATCAGTACTTGCTATGGCTGTAGTGATGAAATGGAAGATACACCAGATGGATGTGAAGACTGCCTTCTTGAATGGTGTAGTAGAAGAGGAAGTGTATGTAGAATAGCCACTCGGTTTTGAGACACATGACAGAGAGTCTCATGTATGCAGATTGAAGAAAGCCCTATATGGTTTGAAATAGGCACCCAGGACCTGGTAGGGAAGAATTGGCAGCTTTCTAGCCAGTTTGGGCTTTACCAAGAGTGAAGCAGATTCCAACCTTTACTACAGGGTTGAAGATGGCAACCTAGTGATGCTCCTACTATATGTAGATGATCTATTTGTGACAGGTACAGATGGGTTGATTGCTGATACAAAGAGAAAGCTTGATGTTGAGTTCGAAATGAAGGACTTGGGAATGATACATTACTTTTTAGGTATGGAGGTGTGGCAGAGTACAGATAGAATATTCCTTGGACAAGGGAAGTATGCAGTAGAGATCCTGAAGAGGTTTGGGATGATGGACTGCAAAGCTATGGCCACACCTATGGCATCGAACCTGAAGCTATTGAGTGATGCTTCATCAGAGTCGGTTGATGCTACGATGTATCATCAGATGATTAGGTCATTGATGTACCTGACGAACATGAGAATAGACATTTGCTTTGCTGTGAACACCTTGAGCCAGTACTTGACAGATCCGAGAAGTGTTCACTTTATTGCTGCAAAGCATGTTCTGAGGTACCTGAAGGGTACAATTGATTATGGGCTCAAGTACGATGTGAATCAAAAGGTTAACCTAGAGGGTTATGTTGATTCAGATTGGGCAGGAAGTTCCATTGATAGGAAGAGTACTTCAGGATGTTGCTTCAGTATGGGATCAGGTGTGATCTCTTGGTTTAGCAGGAAGAAATCCTGTGTGGCATTGAGTACAGCTGAAGCAGAGTATGTCACAACTTGTTCAACTAGTTGTGAGGCAGTATGGATGCGGAAGTTACTATCTGATATATTTGATCTCCAGTTAGATGCCACTTATATACATTGTGACAACCAGAGTTGCGTGAAGTTATTAGAGAATCCATTGTTCCATGACAAGTCGAAGCATATCAAGATCAAGTATCACTATATCAGGGATATGGTGTAGAGAGGAGCAGTGAAGCTCTAGTATATTGTGATGGAGGAACAGATAGCTGATGTGTTGACTAAGCCATTGGCTAAGGTGAAGTTTGAGTACTTCAGGGAGAATCTTGGTGTTCTCCAGATCGAGGTTCCCTCCAAGAGAAAGTGATGAGACCTATAGCCATTCTAACATGGTGAGAGGATTGGCTCCTTCCATGGTCATATGTAAGGGATGAACCATTCTGTCATGGTGATAGGGTTGCTCCCTTCCATGTCAGATATGATTGCTGGCAATTCTGTCGAGTGTGACAAATGTAAGGGAAATTTCCATTCTAGGAATGGAGGCACCTGGTTAGTTACCAGGATCACTCAGTGTAGGACTGAGTATCCATTCTGATGTGACAGAGGGATGTGTTCCCACTTGATCAGATGTAAGGGCTGAACCATTCTATCATGGCTAAAGGATTAAGTTCCTTCCATGTCAGATGTGAGTGTTGGCCATTTCGATGAGTAGGTCGGATGTAAGGGCAACTGCCATTCTCTAGGATAATGGAGGCGCCTGGTCAGTTACCAGGTAGCTCATTCGAGGAGGACTGGGGGCCATTCTGATATGACTATAGGATTGGTTCCTATAAGATCATATGTGAGTGCAAGCCCTTCCATCATTGTGAGCAGGATGTATTCCCACCTGGATGGATGTAAGTGTAGAGCCATTCTTTGCATCATGTGTTGATTAGATATAAGTGTTGAGCCATTCTTCACATCATGTGTTGATCAGATGTAAGTGCTGTTCCATTCTTCGTATCATGTGTTGATCAGATATAAGTGCAGTATCTATCTTTGCATCATGTGTTGATCAGATAGATATGTTGAGCCTTTCTTCGATCATGTGTTGATCAGATGTAAGTGCTGGGCCTTTCTAACGAGTAGGTCAGATGTGAGTGCTGGGCATTCCTTTCTGATGAGTAGGTCATATGTAAGTGTTGGGCGTGCCTTTCTGACGAGTAGGTCAGATGTAAGTGCTGGGCATGCCATTCTTCGTATCATGTGTTGATCAGATGTAAGTGCAGTATCTATCTTTGCATCATGTGTTGATCAGATAGAAATGATGAGCCATTCTTCATATCATGTGTTGATTAGATATAAGTGCTGGAAAAGACCTACATGGAGGCTAGGCCTACAACCAACATGAAAAACGACTGGCTCTGTAGAACTTCCTATGACGAGAAGAATCATGAGATAGCACCAGTGATGATCCAGATCCAGTAATGATGATCCAATAGTGATGATCCAGATCAAGTGATGATCCAGATCTAGTAATGACGATTCAGCAGTGATGATCCAGATATAGTGATGATAGCCAGTGATGATCCAAATCGAGTGATGATCCAGATCCAGTGATGATTTTCTATGATGATCCAGATCAAGAGACGATCCAGATCCGATGACGAAGATGACTTGAAGACGAAGATGACTTGAAGACGAATATGACTTGAAGATGAAGATGACTTGAAGACTAAGATGATCCAGCTGATAGAGAGAAGAAGACCAGTGCTGAAAATTGTGTCGAAAGAATACCTTCCTAGTTAAGAGGGAGTGTTGATGTATTTGTAACTTCGGAATGTATTCATCTATATATCTTATGTATTGTAACCCGATGTTTATTCCAGGATGTTTCTATTATGTATTTGAGTCATGTTGTCTTTCCCTGATGTTCCGATCAGGAGGATCAATAATGTAAACAAGCCATGTCAATTCATTGTTAAAGTCCCCACAGTTTCGGGGCACTAGGGTTATTAGACACTCATAGAGATGTTGTCTCTAGTAAGTAATTGTCAAGTGAGGCCGACATGATTGAGTGCACTTCAAGTGAACGAAAGAATATAAATAGAGAGTGAGACTCTCTATTTATCACACACATCATTCACTCACTCAAGTGTGGCACATTAGTGAGGAAGGAAATACACTGGGACTAGACAAGAAGAAGACTACTGCTGTTGGGATATCTTTTATTATTTTGGTGCTGATTCTATCTCTGAGGAAGTTGCGGGGTTTTCTCCTTTATGGTTTCCCCGAGGAAAACTCTTTGTGTCTCTTGTCTCTTGTGATGTGCTTATGTTTTATTGCTGTGCTTGTTATTCTCTCAGTGAAAAGATCCTAAGATCATAATGCTAGCTTATATGTTGAAAAACTAACACAATTGATGTTACAATAATGGTTGCCTCCATGTGAGGCTAGATACAATGCTGATCTGGTACATTGGACCCATGGCATTCTCATGGAATGCTATATCTTCATGACTGATAGTCCGTTGGATCTGGTATGGTACATAGCTGTATGGATTCACTGATTGAGAGTCGGAGTCTTTGTGGTACAAGTATGTTGCATCAATCATAAAGGTACATCGAAGCACTGCTGGGGCTTTTGAACACTGTCTCCAACGCAGCCCAGAAATCAAAAGGGACATAACCTGTTTAGGTTCCTCTAGTAGACTCATCAATGTGCTAGAGTCACTTGACATCTAAGGTCTTCAACCAAGTACTGTGCGGACCAAATCTTGTACAAATCTCAACGGTACGATGATGTAGTTGGAGTCGAGCATGTGAGAAACAACCATCCCAAGAGGCACTAAGGACTCCTCTCAAGTCATCCAAGGAACTCATAAATGAGGTTAATGAAACCAAGATACAGGGGCCTCTGGGTCTATCCTCTGGAATATATGTGTTGTTTTCAACAGAGGGAGACCTACCCCTAGTCAAGGCAATGATTTTTCCTTGACTAGGAGAGTGAGGGAGATAACCGAAAGGTGTGAGACAATCTGCGGACTGACCCACTGAATGGGGGGCGGGGAGGGGGAGGGAAATAATTGAACAGGGGTAGGGGGAGTGTGATGGACTCAAACTTCCTTTGTTCAGAGTATGATGGCAGGGTAGACTAGGCAGGAAATGAAACTTGACTCATGGGAATGGTATCATAGCTGCAATACCAGGAATGTCACTGTAGATGGGAAATTATTGGAGGAGGTAGACACTTTTGAAATTGATGGGATCTAAGGAAGACACATTGCAGATTACTCTGAACAAAGCGACCCAATGTGGGAATGTTTCCAAACTGTTTTCTGTGGGGTGGTGTCTAGGGACACTGTTATGGTACGATCTTGTGGATTTTTGGCGAGCCCGAGAAGGTAAATGCTCGATGGTGCTTTCAATTTTAGAGAGTCTGAAAGCACGAAGAAGACTCTAGTGGGGGCTCTTTTTCATTGGTAGTATCCTATGCCTGGAAAAGGATAAAAGTATACATGGGAGATCTCGCCCATCCTGGAGGGGATGAGAGACTTATTTACTATTGGTAGTCCAATCAGGCCAGAAAAGGTTAAACCTATACTAACTGGATGATTATTCAGATAATTTTATGAGCATGAACGAAACCAATTTTTCTTTGCAATCTTTTCTTGATGAGAAGGCTGGAAAAGAGCTTAATGACAACTCGTGGTGAGATTTTTCATAAAGTGCAGCCCCTCTGCCCAAGAAAGCATAAAAGTATGCAAAGGGGAATGGTCTTGGCTTAAGTGTGCCAAGGAGGTCCTTTTCAATTGATGGTCTCCATGGTTCGCAAAAGGAGGTAAAAGAGACGATGTAGATGCCCTTTCCTATACTTTAGCGAGCAGGAAAGGAAGCAGTTGTGCTCCGCTATCTTTTCATTGTTTTAAGGAGTCATAAAAGAGCTTAAACAAAAATCCAATGTGGTCAACCGATTGCGGTGGCATAGGTTGTGCCCCCTATTGGGACAGTGGACAGAGGTCCAAAGGTCATTCATGTAGTATGGATGGAGCAGAAGGCTCTCAAACATACCAATACATGTGTGGGATAGATCACGACAGAGGCTTGCGAGTTGGTGCGGCAGAAGGAATGCAAACCGAGGTGGCTCTCGGGAAGAGGTTAGGAGAGTGTGTGTGTGTGTTGCGGTGAACGGAATTGACTACATGCGATGTGAGTGCAAGTCCGGGGGCACTTATATGCCAAATACATGCAAGAAAAATTTTGTGGACAGTGGTCTAGAGGTCCGCACAAGGTGCGGTGAATAGAAAAGACAACTATGTGTTAAAAATACAAACAAAAACTAAAAATTACATTCCTTAACGGGCGGTGGCCCGAAAACTCGCATGAGTAGTGGTCGGGAAGTGTGATACAAGTATAGGTTCATAGACACTTGCATCATCACATCATGGTTCGTAAATCGAGGTGACTGGTGGGAAATGGTCCCAAAATTGATTTATTAAACATGAGACAATGGTCTCATAAAGAGATTTAAATTTGAGCCGAGAGGTGTGAGAGGTGTCTCGAATTGGTTTCGGTTGAATTTGGACTAGCAGCTGACGGTGTTTCCCCTAACTTTTGCTGAAAAATGTTGGAAAATAAAAAAATAAAAATAAAAAATGAAGCGACTCATTAGTGATGTGAAGCATAAAATTTCTTTAGGTAGAGCCCATTGCTGGGGTTCTCTAAGAGTTTTCCATCAAAGTCAATGAGGGTGTATGCCCCTTTTCTGAGGCAATAGTGGATGACGTATGGGCCATACCACATTGACTCGAACTTGCCTTTGCCCAATTTATCATTGGGTTGGTTGTAGACTAGAACCATATCGCCTTTGCTGAAGGTGTGAGGGTGGACATGGGAGTCATAGTGGATCTTTGATCGTGTTTTTGCTGCTTCGATGGCTTGGAAGGAAACTTGACAGTCTTGTATGGTTTGCTCAAGTGGGAGGAGCTATTCTTCTAAAGGTGAAGTATCAGGGAGGAGTTCTACCGCTAGGTGGAGGGATGGGATTTGGCACTCTATAGGGAGTACTGATTCAACACCATGTACTAGGTGGAAAGGAGTGAAATCGGTTGCAGTTTTTGTGTATGTGCGATAAGGCCATAGGGAAAAGAATAGCATGTGATGCCATTTGGTTTTATGATTTCCTACCATCCTTTCGAGCATTGTTTTGATGATTTTGTTGACTACTTCCACTTAGCCATTTCCTTGGGGGCAGTAGGAAGATGAGTACCGGTGTTCGAATTTCAACATGGTTGATAATTCAGCCCATATGGAATCTTGGAAGTCTGCCCCATGGTTTGATACTAATTGTTTAGGGACACTAAATCGTGTAATAACATGGTTGAAGAAGAAGCATGCTGCGGTTTCAGCTTTGCAATCAAATGTGGGCATGGCCTCAGCCCACTTGGTGAAGTAATCGACTACCATAATGATGTATTTATGACCATTAGCCGAGACGAGGTTGATTGTCATGAAGTCGATTGCCCATTTGCAAAAGGGGCCGACTGTGACTATGGGGTGTAATGGGGCAGGGGGATTTCTTTCCTTTGGGGTGAAGAGCTAATAGCTGCGGCAATGCTTGATTGCCTCTATGCAATCGATGAAGATGGAGGGCCAAAAATATCTGACGCATAGAATTTTTTGGGTGGTTTCCATGCCTGAAAGGTGGCCACCACACGATCCACTATGACAGTCGTTGATGATGGTCTCAGCCTCATCACAGGTGAGACAACGACATAGGATGGTATCAATGCCTTGATAATACAGAACATCTCCAATCAGTAAGTGGCGAATGGCTTGATGTCGGATGTGTCGCCTATCCTCATGGTTTAAGCGCGCTACAAACTTCTATCTTCGTAAATAAAGAAGGATGTCCCCATACCATGGGTTGTCTGTGGATATGATGAATAGGAAATCATTAGGGAGATCATCCTTGGGGGGTGGTGATGCGGTTAATGGGGGCAGATCGGTCATGAGGTTGGCCAGCGTGAGTGGCTTTGTGCTTTTTGAAGACACAAAATCTAGTTTGAACTCTTGGAGGATGACTACCCACTTAGCCGCTTGACCTTGTAGAAGGCGATGACTTAAGAGGTACCGCATGGGGTTTGAATCCATCACTACACATGTATGGTTCACGATGATGTAGTGGTGTAACTTCTGGGTCGAGAAGACGATGGAAAGGGCCAATTTCTTGTCGGGTTAATATCATAGTGGGGGTCCTATTAGTTTCTCATTGATGTAGTAAATCACGTCCTCATGGCAAGCATTCTCTTCTTGAACCATGACTCCCACAATGGCGCTGTCTGAGGTCAACACATAGAGAATGAAGGCCCAGGTGAAATCAGGTGCTGAAAGTAATGGTGCAGAAGCCAAGGCTTGTTTGAGTGCATCTAACAATTCTTGTGCTTGTTGATCCCAAACAAAGGGGATTTTTGTGCGGAGTAGGCAAATGAATCCATAAGCTTTTGTTGCGTACTCTGGTACAAAGTGGCAAACGAAGTTGGCCTTGCCTTGGAGGCTCTATAGTTGGTGCTGAGTTTTTGGGGAAGGAAGATCAAGGATAGCCTGAACTTTGAGGGGATATACCATTATCCCTTTGTGAGATACGATGAATCCGAGTAGATGGCCTACTGGGACACAAAAAATGTAGTTGAGGGGATTGTAGAAAATTTTGTACTTGTGGCAATGTAAAAAGACTTGCCGCAAGTTGCCTATATGTTGTGATTGTTTTGTTGATCGAGCAGTAAGGTCATCCAGGTAGACCAAGATGATGTGAATTAAATCATGGAAACAATATGACATGGCACGCTGGAAGGTGGCTCCAGCATTTTTCAGGCCAAAGGGCACGACTCGATAATTGAATGTGCCCCATGGGGTTGTGAATGTCGTTTCGTAATGGTCTTCTTTCCGAATTTGGATTTGGTTATATCTGGAAAAATCATCCATAAAGGAGAAGGCTTCACGTTCGGCACATTCATCGATGATCTGATTGATGAAAGGTGTGGGGAAGTTGTCTTTGGGACATGCCCCATTGAGATCGCGGAAGTCTGTGCAAACACAAATGGTACCTTGTTTTTTATTCACAGGAATAGGATTACAAACCCAAGTGGTGTATGCAATGGGATAAATGAAGGTGGCTATACACAAATTCTCTATCTTGGTTTTAACCGCAGCCACTTTGGATGGATGGATGGGCCATTGATTTTGGCACACGGGAGCCACATCAGGCCATCTGTCGATGTGGTGTTCCAAGATGGATGTATCTAGGCCAGGAATTTCGGTGTAAGACTAGGTGAAGATGTCGTATAATTCTTGGAAGAGATATTTGTAGGCATTGACCTCTTCCGGGGAGCAATATGCCCCTAGCATGATTTCTTAAACAATCTTAGAATTGGTTGAGATGTCAATTTTAATGGTTGGAAAAATGTTCACCATATTCCCTTCTTCGAAGGAATCATGTGCTGGAATGGGGTTCTTGAACCAGTTGACCTTCCCATGGATGAAATCTTTGGTCTCCATAGAAAACTGGTCAGATTGCGACACAAGTTCTTCAGGGAGGAAGAATCAGCGATGGTGCATGTCGTCCCATGGGTATTTTGGGGTGGTTAGAGCTTCAAGTATCTCCTCATCATTGCTGAAGCAATGAAGAGACAGGTCTGATGGACTGTCGATGGAGGAGGAGATGAATAGGTCAGTGGAACTGGACATCATGTAAATGGACATGGTGTCTGACGAAGGAGGCGGTGGGTGAACTTCTTCGATCAAGGTGATCTCAGACTCAAGGGAATGTTGATGGAGGTTAGCGAGAGCCATTCAAAATTTGGGCAGGTCTTGGAAATGGTGAGAGTAATGTCCATACAAGCCACAAAGGGAACAAGCATGGTTTGTCCTCAATGCCTTGTTCCTGACTATCAGCGTGGTTGGGATTTCAACCACGGGGATGTTTTCATTTGTATCCATGGCATCCAAATGCGCATGGATCACTTGGATTTTAGGGAAATTATGAGTTCGATGGCCCTGCTATTCGTAGACGGCACAAGGTGGGATTTGTCATGGTTCTGCAGTGGCTTTGGCATTCTTTCCCTTGGCCCTTTTCGAGTGGGGTAGGGCGGGTGCGGGTGTGGCTGTTGGCTTTTGCAGAGCGGGTGGAGGGTGAGACTCGACCGAGATGGGTTGCACTAGGGTTAAGACAACTTGGGGCATTTCTGGTTGAGCTGATGGATCAAGATATCACAATGGGATTCCCAACGTAAAGTTGGGTAGGATTAAGGTGGCCATGACTAGCTTGCTCATGACACCAGGTCGGGGGAAGAGGAAGGGAATCGTATGGACTAGGGATGAGCCCAAATAAATTCCGACTGGTTACATGTGGGGATGTGGTTGTGGTTGCGGCTATGTGTAATGTTGCTGCTATGAGTGATGTTGCGGCTGCTGTTGGTGTTGTGGCTGCGGACAATGTTGTGGTTGTGGTTGGGGTTGGGGTTGTGGTTGTTGTTTGGGTGCAGTGGTGCTTGATGATACCATGCACAAGTCCGCATTTTCATTTTGTGTCAGTGGTGGTGACACTAACGGGAAAAGAGCCGTCATGGACGTATCAGCAAACAACCTAGGGCCCACATTCAACAATGGGGAGGCTAGTGTGTTTTCAACCATAGTGTTGGTTGTAGGGACGACATTAGTGTGTGTGGTTTCCCCTAGTTGCTCAATGGTGGTGATGGTAGGGATAATGTTGGCAGGTGCTATTAACCCTTATGGATCATGGTAGGTGAGCTGATCAACCGTCACAATCTTCCCTTCCTGGGGGAACATCATGAGACGGAAGACAGTTGATGCGACAACTCACATGGCATACATGTAACTTCTCCCGAGGAGAAGGTTGTAGTCTAGTTGAGCATTGATGACCTCTATGTCGATCATCACTGTATTCCTAGATAATGTAATGGGGACATGTGGGAGGATTCCTTGGGCTTTAGTGGGATTTCCATCATAAGCCCATAGGGTTGTGGAGGACGGTTGCAGAATTGGTGATCCAAGTTTCTTCGAAACCAAGGTAGACATAATGCACATGGATGCCCCCTCATCCACTATGCACCAGTGCACAACCAAATTCCAGATGAACACCGGGATTTGAAAGGTGATGGTCAATGTCATGCGCGGTTCTTCATTCTCTATGTCGAATGTGATCAACTTGGAGTCAGTGGGGTCTACTACCCCTAGGGTGGCTAGTAAGACTTTCTGCTATGTTGGCCATGTTTTAAGTACCTTAAGAGCAGATATGGCGGTTGGAGTTTGGGCCGAATCATCCATGATGCTATAGCTGACTGCAGCTCTAGCCGTGGCATTGTTGGCAATTCTGCATATGGGGGGGCATGAGAATGAGGGTAACTGAAGAGGTAGGTTGACCATTTTGGATGTTGATGCCCCTGATGTGTCAACGGGTTCAGTGGTGGTACTGTACTGATTACGTCGAGTTTGCAAGTTGATCTCTTCAGTCGTCATGGCTAACAGGTGGTGAACACCTATTTTGACCGTGGGAGGTGCCCCTGGAGCATTGGGATCAGCCTGGGGAGGGGGAGCGGTTTCCACCAATCCTTCAAGGACTGGTAGTGGGTTTTGAAGCACCATAGGGGGAGTTCCTTATGGTGTCAGTTTGGGTTGGCGTGATTTATAGCGTTGGCGGCCTGTTGGGCCTTGTTTTGAATGGCCCATTTTGCACGAGCCAAGAGGGGACACTCAAATGTGTAGTGCCCATAAACATCACAGAGTGTGTATGGTTTGTTCGTGCACAATGGGGCATTGTGTCTTGGTGCATTCTGTCATGGGGGGTTTTAGGTTGGTCGGTTTGCCGCAGCATTGTTGGGAGGGTTCAGTTGTTGACCTCCTCCCTGTGATTGGTTATTTCCTTGGTTGCAGGGACGATTATTCCTAGCTTTCCCTTGTTTATTATTGGGGGCAGGCTAGTTGGGATGGTTTTTTTGTGTGAACACTTGTCCCAACGGAGCGGGTGGAGCGGGGGCGGGGGCTTGAACTGGTTGCACTGGCAGTGCATAGTAGATTTGTGGGGGTGGTGGTGCCACAAATGTGGGCATTTTCACCACATACTGCTGTGTTGGCCAAGCCATGGCCTGAGCCTACTGTGGTGGCGCATGCTATGCATAGGAAGTTGTTGCTCTGGACTGGGACATCATTTTTGCATAGTCCAAGGCTTGGTTTTGGTAAGCAACATTAGATGTGTTGCTTGGTTGTGGTGTAACGGCTGGTGGTGTTGATCGAGGCTGTGGCTGTTGGGAGACTGATCCTATGATGCTATCCGCAGCATGGGATGCCCTCGGTGCATCATGGTAGGAGGTACTCGGATGGGGAGCATATAGAATGATGGTGTACAGATATCCAAACTAAGCATAGATAAGTTCAAATTGTTGGGCCTTCAGTCTGGCCTCTTCCTCAGATTGGGGATGTTCAAATGCGACATCCTTTGCTATGGGCAGGAGCAAGGTCTTGAGGAACCAATCCAAGAAGATCTTGTCGTCAAGTTGGATTTTACATAAGTTATGGCATCACCGCCACTCATGGATATGGTCAGTTATATGAGTGGTAGTGCTTTGACGGCAGGATAACAGGATCTCCACCCCCTCATCATATCTGAAGGGGAGTTGGAATTACTGTAGGAACATGAAAGCTAGGGAGTTGAAGTCTGGGTACTTGGCTTATGGCAGCTCAATGTACCATTTGGCCGCAGCACCTGTAAGGGTGCATTAGAATAGCCTCGGCCTAATGGAAATGTCTATGATGCTGTTGGATGAGCACCATAGATGGAATGTCATTATGTGGTTTTGGGGACATTCCCTTGCTTTGCCTTCAAACTTGGGGATGTCTAATGGCAGCTTAGTTGGCATTCAAGGCCAAAAATATTGATGGTGAATGGGGTCATTTGTTAATCTAGCCAAATTAGGCAAGTTAAGACGAGCCATGAAGGGCAAATTTGACCCTAGGTTGATGTGGGATGGGGCTGCGATGGTGGTGGGGTTTGCAGGTGCATAATGCATCTACACAGCTGGGGGTACTTGCGGTGGCACCATTGCAAATGGGCCAATTCCCCCAAGTGTTGTGGGAGAGACAGTGTGGGTGGAAGGGACATTGCCCCCATGCATGATAGTAGGGGCAATGTAAGTGGATGGTCCACTTCCCCTCTATGTGGTAGTGTGTGTGGAGGGGCCAATTCCCCCATGTGTTGCTAGTGGGCCAGCTTGGATGGTCACTATGGGTGGTGGAAGCTCACTAATGACAGTCTGCATGACTATGCTTACAAGTTGTGGTGTGGACATGGGTCCACTTGCTAAGGTTAAGCTGAAAAATGGATCCGGATTTGCACCAGCCATGGGGCTTGATGGTACGGTGTGGAGGTCTGGTTCAGACTGATCTGGGTCTGAATCAAAATCAGAGGCTATGTGGCCTTCTGATGGTGTGGGAGATTGCTAAGAATGGTTTTTCCGGTGTTGGTTGAGTGTTCCAAATGGTGGTGGTTCACCTCTTAGGCATGAGGAAGAGCGTGGAGGATCAATTGTGTTAGATTTTATGTATTAAACTGGTGGGAATGATGCTTAGACCCCGGTTTCGGTGGCTTCCTATTGGCTGTAGGTGGTCACTCGGCCACCAAGACTACCAGAAGACAACGCTTGGATTTTTCCTCACAAGTGTTTCTACTCAATCGGAAGGGGTCGTTGCCCGTTTCGCTTGGCAATTCCTCTCAGTGGGCAGCTACTTTGGGGTACCTATGGTACTCCTCACAATGCATTTCTAGGCAGAGCCCAAGTACTTTCCACAGTTGAAATAGTCAGGGACTTATGTCCTCAAAGACTGCAGATTTGTTTGTACTTAGTGTAAATTGGTAAATTTTAAGGCTCACTCAGCGTCATGAACTGAGTTGGGTTAGTTACTTGGTATGGTGTATTTTTTTGTTTGTTTTTCTGGTAGTTGGTTGCTGCAAAATGGTTTATGAATTCATCATATTGTGGTTGTGTATGCAAGGATTGAATAATCATAAATTGTGAACAAATATAGTTATTAACCCTGAATGTTTGATGGCCTAGCTAGATGACTACCTCACACTGATATTCCTCTTCAACCAAGAGAAGGTGTTGGGCTCTCAACACAATGGGAATAATCCCATCCGTAGATCCATAGGTCACCTCTTGGATGTAAGGTTGGTCAACAGGGAGGATTCTTAGTGCTATGGGAAGCCCTCCTTCTCTACCCCCTCTACCTTCCAGGTCATCCGGTTTTAATGGTTTGGAACAATATTAGTGGAGTTCCTAGATTTATATGAGCTTGCCCTTCATCGTATCCTAGAATACCTCGTAGGGTGATGAATGGGTAGAGGAGGAAGGGTAAGCAAGAAAATTAGTTTTAGGTTGATTTTAGTTAAGCTACATTCTTTTGATTAAGCCATTAACATTTAGTTGGAATTTACACATTGTTTGTAAAAGAAATTGCAGAAAACAGAAACAAAAACTAAAATTGACTTGTAATGCTGGACAGAGGCAGCTGAGCCGCACTAATAGTCCCTATAAAATTAAAATTTAACCTCTATTAAACTAAAATTGAATTTTTGTTTGACAGGCCGCATTTCTGATCAAATCTCACGAGAGGGGCACAAGATTTTTTCAGAAACAAGTGAGGGGGTCGCACAGAATTCACAGACAGTTGCGATCTATGTTTCTGACTGGAGTCACACTTATTATGAGATTAAGTGCACCCTCACCTCACTTTCAGGCCCAATGAGAGTGACTTGCCTCGGATTTGGCGTTTTTTGAGATCCAGCCGACAGTAACCTGTACTGTGGCCAAACTAACTCGGATTTTCCTAGCAAAGGCTTCGACAGTACTGATAATTGAAAATAAATTGGATTTGAAGTGAATTTAAGATGAAATTTGAAAAACTTGAAATTTAAAAAATTTGGCCAAATGATCCTATGGGATCGACCTGGTATGGTCGCCAGTTCTGTAGCAGGGATTTCTCCTCGCTACAAGGGAATGAATGGCTCCCTTATGTCTATAGGACAGAAGGGTAGGTTCTTGCTAGTGGTAAATTATGAAAATGAAAATGTAATGTAAATGGATAGAAACTAAACTAAGAATAGAAAGAAGAGAACGATGAAATGAAGGTGAACCCCTTTGCGCACAAAGGTTAGGGTTCTACTTCCAAAGACCTGCAAACAAATTCTAAGAAATAATAAACCGAAATACCTGTAAAACAATGTTAGGAAATAAACTTGCAAATGAAATCATGGGTTAGCAAGAAAAGAAAGCAAATTAATGAAACAAGAATGACAAGCTATACCTTCTCTGGTGGAAATGGGCCACCATGCCCAAGCTTGTGAAAGCACCTCTCTTGGATGGGGGACCTATGGCTCAATGGAGATGGAGGAGAGGGAGTGTGGGTGGCTTGGGAGGAAAAGGTGTCTCAAGGCATCCACAAGAAGCATAACAATAGGCAAGGGAGAAGTGTTTTGAGAGTGACCCCCACCCTCCTTTTATATATTTTTTGGGGTTTTAGGGTTTTAAGCCCTTGGTTCGAGCTTTAGCCCATTTCAACCTAATTTTAGCTCCTTTTAGGGTTTTAGCCCCTTTTTGGAGGCTTTAGCTCCTAGGAGAGTATTTTGGGCTCCTTTTTTGGGGTTTTTAAGCCCTTTTCTTCATCCTTAGGCTATTTTGAGGGTGTGGGGGTCTAATGGAGGGTCATGAAGTGGTGTCCTTGGGTGGTGTAGGTCATAGAGAGATTAGTGAGGGATTTTTTGGGTTAACAATTCTTTCATGAGAGTGGCTATAGTTTTCTAGTTTCCAAATTTCCCTAAGAATGTTGAAATATTGTAACTTCGAAGAATATTCTTTGTGTATCTTTTGTGGTCCCCGATGGTCCAACTGGGAGAACCATTTGTATTTCATTGTACCCCGATGCTCCTAATCAGAAGAACTAATAAGAGTCATGAGGTAGTCCCCTCAAATTGTAAAGGTGGGTCATCAGCACCCCAGTGTGGTTACTTGAGCCTACATGTGTAACTCGAGCCTACATGAGTTAACTTAAGCCGACATGTTAATTGAGTAAACTTTAAGTGAACGGATGAATATAAATAGAGGTGTAGTGCTCCTCACTAGAGACACACACACTCACTTGGAATATCACACTTGTGGAGGAGAGGAGTTGTTGGAGAAGGAGGAGAATCAGGTTTTTGATCTCCTTGTTGGTTTTACCTTTTTCCCTTTTTGGGGCATCTATATTGAGGAAGCTTTTGCTGTGTTTTTCCCTTTAGGGTTTTCCCATGATAAATCTGTGTTGTTCTTGTGATACTGTTTCTTTCAGTGATCCTATTTTATATGCTTTTATTATGAAAAATGAAATGATATACTGATGTCTTAGTTAAGCATATGAAAATTTAACAAAGAATGCCTTTTCAAAACTATCCCAATTTACTATGGAATTAGCTTGCAAAATAAAGTACCATGAATATGCTTTAGGTTCAAAAGTATATTGAGAAAGTATGAAAACCACATATTCATGTTAAAAATTTAAGAGATTCAAATCCACATAAAAATTATGTAGTGATCTTCAGCAAAAACACCTTTTCCGGGATCAAATTTTGGTAAAACCTTTTCTAGGTTCTTAGGAAAATAATGCAATGGAGAAGCCGAGTTGAGTGGCATTCTCGCTCTCCATGTAGGTCAATTAACAACAACCATAATTATAGGTGGATACTATGGTGGAGACCAATTGAGCACTGAAACTGCAAGAGATTCTGGATCCAATTGATCCAGAGGCTAAACAATTTCTTGGATGGATAGATCTACCAGTTCTTCTAAATTTTCCACAAGAATTGAATCCCTAGTGTATGAGGGTAATTTCTTGGAGCTATCCTTCTAGGTAATGCAGGAATAACTTTTAACCCCCCAAGTTTCTTGACGTAGGATCTTGTATGTCTCCTAAGCAAATATACTTCTTCAAATGGGACAACATACAAACATTCTGATTCTTCTTCCCCAGAACCTTTTTGTTCTATTTCTGGTTCTTGTAACTTAGGAAAAGGTTCTTTAGGGAAAGTATTTTTTGATGATGTTCCAGTGTAATCTTCTCTGAAAATCTGATTTCCTCTACCAGACATGCATGGGCTAGGGCCTTCCTTCTAGCACCAATTATGTTGATGCCTAGAAAATCCTAGGTACCAAATAGTAGGGATTCTTCCCAGTGAGCGATCCCAACTAGATCAGGCACTGTTTGGTGTGGGGAGTCCGTCGCATTCATGGTTCTGGCTACCATAGATTAAGTTATTTAATATTTTACTGGTTATGGCCCAGTCTAGCATTTATAATAGTATTGTTTAGAGAATGATATGCATGTGCCTAAGATAAGTGCAGATCCAATCTAAATCTAAAAATAAATTATTTTATCCCCGGTCAGGGAGAAAATTTAGAGTTCAAAGTAATATACTGCAAATGCTCATAAAGATCTAACAGATAGTTGTACCAACAAAGTAATCACAGTCACAACAGAAATAATACCAGAGGTAGCTCTAATATAATTAAACCATTTATTACCCTGTCAACACAGAAATTTATATAGACAGTAGACATTCATGACCAAGGAAATAGTTCCAGGAGGTTAGAACAATCTCACTATATGATGTACAAAACCAAGAAGAACTAGTTCTATAGTATGCATTCCACACATTCCAATTAAATATCTGCACAGGACCTTTGTTCCAGAAAAATGATCCTTCTTATTAGCAAAGAGGTAGCTCTTTTACCACAATAGTCCATAATTCTTTCAGTAGGAAAAAGTCCTTTCTCTGGTGCTCTGTACCCCTATTTGTAGTGTCTCTACCAATCACCCAGGAGATTCCCATGATTCTTAATCATTGAGCATGTCTATTGTCGCAAGCACCAACCATGTTTCTATGCCTCCACGTGTATTGTCTCCTAATGATTAATCCCATGCCTTTGCATCCCTTTCCTGCTTCCGGATTTCGAACTCGGTGAGAAATAACACCTGCGATGCAGAAAGAGAACATAATGAGATATATATTTGATATGGAAACAAAAATGATCCACAATGTTTCAATTTAATGATTTGCATTGATTATTAAACAGAAAATAGATAATGACCAATGCCCTGTTACACAACAATTTTATCTAATTTAAGCTTTAAGAGGAAAATTCTTAGTCTTTCCAATGGCTCACAGTCAAACAAACAAATCATAGATTGAACGGCTCATGTCATCTCAGGATGGATTAGGTTTGACTTGATCCATTAGATCGTGTAGCCTTGATAGCTCCTTTTCACTTCCGCCCTTCCAGAAAGCAAAAATCATATTCCCCAAAATTATCAAGTTAAAAATCTACTTTTCTGCTATCGTATTTTTGCTTCTACCCTTCCGGAAAGCAGAAATCGAAATGCAGACCCTCAATATTTTCATACATTAAAATTATACTTTTCTGCCTCCGTTTTTCTGAAGGCGAAAATTAGAAAGCGGGAAACCAATCCTCTTTGAAATTAAACTTTGGCCTTTTTGCTTTCGCATCTCTGATTCTACCTTTCCGATTTGTTGATTTGCACATAACCGTTCTGGACCGTTGAATCTATGTGGAAGTAAAAAAAGAGAAATTCAACTTTTAGTTGATGTAATTGTAACTTCGAAATGTATTTCACTTGTATTTCTTATCTATTGTAACCCGATGTTTATTTTGGGATGTTATCATTTTATTTCATGCCCCAATGTTCTGATCAGGAGAATCAATAATGTAAACAATCCATGTTAAGTCATTGTGGGTAACCCTTCTATTGTTTAAGGGTTAAAGTCCCCGCAGTTTCAGGGCACTAGGGTTATTAGACTCCTAGTAGAGGTCGGCCCTAGTAGGGTTTTACTCATGTCGGGATTAGTATAAATAGAGAGCTAGACTCTCTATTTAGCAAACAACAAAAACACACTCAAGTGTAGCACATAGTTGAGGAAGAAGAAGACACTAGGACTAGACAAGAAGAAGGTTACTGCCGTCGAGAGAGCATCTTACTATTTTGTGGTTTTACCTTTTGTGCTGATTCTATCTCTGAGGAAGTTGTGGGGTTTTATCCATTTATGGTTTCCCCGAGGAAAAACACTCTATTCATTGTCTCTTATGTTTTATTGTTGTACTTGTTGTTCTCTCAGTTAAATATCCTAACATAATGCTAGCTTGAATGTTGCAAAAGCTAACATGGTATCAGAGCTAACCTAAGAAGAAGACACTATGCAGCTGCGGGAACTAGGGATTCCTACTTTGTGGATCTCTCTCCATATATTTTCAGCAAAAGTAAGGTGGAATACCTCTCCTCCTTAGGGCGCATCTTTCTATCGAAGAAGAATCCAATTCTGAGGTTTTTCAGTTTTGGACCCGACACTGCTGCCAAAAATTAGGGCTTTTCACAGAAGAGGGATTTTTCAATGAGCCCAGGCCTATATTGATATCCTCCCCAAAGTAAAAGTTAGGGATAAATTTCAAGGCATTTGGTTGGACAGAAATCTAGAAAAGAAAAACTTTAATTTGCTCCTGAACCAGCTCTGCAGGATTTCAGCTCAAAATTCAAATCCAACATCTTGAACTGGTAAGATCTAAAATAATTTGTATTTCCGTTTGAGGTTCTTAGTTAAGATGTATCATCATACCAATCTTGATGAAAATATTGAGGGAGCTAATAAATTCCAAACTTGGAAGTATAGGATCTCCCTGCTCCTGGAAGACAATGAGTTAGACTTCTACATCCATGAGGAGGTTCCAGTTCCAGAGGGAGATGAGGCTAAGGCCTTGCATAAGAAGAAGTTGGTTATGGAAAAGAGAATCATTGCTGATTCTATCAAGGATCATCTCATACCACAGGTGTCCTCCCTAAAGACACCTAAAGCTATGTTTGATGCCCTAACCAAATTGTTTGAAGGGAGGAACATAAACCAAAAGATGACTCTGAGAAACCAATTGAAGAATGTAAAGATTCAGAATGCAGAAACAATCCAGTATTACTTCACAAGAGTTTCTTAGATCAAGGAACAACTAGAAGCAGTTGATGAAGAAGTGGAAAATGCAAATATTGTGATGACTACCTTGAATGGCCTCCCTAGGTCATGGGATTCTTTCATCCAAGGAATATGTGCTATAAAGAAGTTAGTCAAGTTCAGCAGACTATGGGAAGAGTGTTCTCAATAAGAATTGGATAGCATCTCGAGAAGAAAACATGGGAAGTGAAGATCAAGCTCTCACGGTACACTCCAAGTCAACCAAAAGAAGATCTCATCACCATAGAGTTAAGTCCTATCACAAAAAGGATTTATCTAGAGTCATATGTTATACAGGTGATGAAGCAGGACATTATGCAAAGAATTGTCCTAAGAAACCAAAGCTAACAAAGAATAGCAACAAAAGAAGACATCATGCTCATGTTGCAGAGGATGATGAACCATCCAAGAAGAGAACCAGATATGAAAGTGAACATTCTTCAAGCGAGGATGAATATGTTTTGATATCTACTCTCAAAGGAAACATTACTCATGGAAGCAATGATTGGCTCATAGATATCAGGGCTTCCAAACATATGACAGGATTAAAAGGAATCCTTTGTAAGACTGTTAGAACATGAATCAACTCACAAGGTGAAGCTAGGAGATTACTACCAATATCCAATAAAAGGTAGTGGGGAATCTTCCTATAAACTAGACTCTGGAAAGTCTCTAACAATGAAGGAAGTATTGTTTGTGCCAGTACTCAAGAAGAACCTCCTCTCCATATCGGCATTAGATGCAAAAGGAATGCAGGTTGCATTCATAGATGGTCAAGTCATCATGTGGCCAAAAGGAAAGACTATTGATGATGCAATAGTGATTGGTGAACAAGAAGGATGTTTGTACAAATTAAAGGGTAATCTAGAACAATCCTTGGTCCATGACATAGTAGAGCCAAGTGAACTTTGGCATAGAATGCTTGCACATGTGCATTACAGAGCACTACCTATTGCAAGCAAAGTTGTTGAAGGTCTTCCAGAAATCCAAGCAAAACATGATGGGGTCTGCAAAGGATGTGCGAAAGGAAAGAATACAAAGAAGACATTTCCAAGCAGTGAAAGCAAGGCAAAAGGAATATTGGAAATCATCCAATCCGATGTATGTAGTCCTATGTCATCAAACTCACTAAGCGGGTATGCATATTATGTTTCCTTTATTGATGATTTTTCTAGGAAGACATGGGTTTACTTCATGAAGAACAAAGACAAAGTATTTAGCAAGTTCAAGGAATTCAAAGCCTTGATAAAGAATCACACTGAAAAGAATATCAAGACTTTTCGATCAGATAATGGCGGCGAATTCACTTCAAATGAATTCAAAAAGATATGCAAAGAATCAGGGATTAAGAGGGAGTTGTCCACTCCTTATAATCCACAAGAGAATGGGATTACAGAAAGGAATAATAGAACTATCATGGAAGCTGCAAGAGCAATGCTTCATGTTCAAGACCTTCCTATGCATCTTTGGGCCGAAGCTGCTCGAACAACAGTGTATGTACAGAACTGTACTGCGCATAGAGTACTCGAGAACAAGACTCCTGAAGAAGTTTTCTCCGGCAAGAAACCAGAAGTCAGCCATCTCAGAATATTCGGGTGTCCAGTGTACATACACATTCCAAAAGATAAGAGGACTAAATTAGATCCTTCAAGAAAGAAGGGTATATTTGTAGGATACTTTGAAAGCTCAAAGGCTTATAGAATATACTTCCCAAGATTCAAGACGATTGACATCAGCAGGGATGTGACATTTGATGAAGATACAACTTACAACAAATCCAGAAAGAAACCTGCTGAAGAAGCTGAAGAAGGAAAAGCACCTAGAGTTCATGATACAACCATGAACGAAGAAGATTGAGAATTTGAGGAACCACAAAGACCTGTAGATCCTCCTCTGGAGAAGAATCCTCATAAGAGGAAACCTGCTTGGGTACGAGAAATTATCCAAGGTGCGAAAAGATATGGGGCTCCAAAAGAGAATCAAAAAGAAAGAAAGAGGACTAGATCCTGCTCCATGTATATAGCTTTACTATGTGATTTCATTGATAAAGAACCTTCCAGTTATGAAGAAGCGACAGAATGGAAAGAATGGAAGGATGCTATGATCAAAGAATACCAATCGATCATGAAGAATGATGTTTGGGATGTTGTCCCAAGACCAGAAAGGAAGTCAGCTGTAACTTCCAAATGGATCTACAAGATAAAGCATGCTGCAGACGGTATCATTGAAAAATATAAGGCAAGATTTGTGGCTTAGGGTTTCTCTCAGAAAGAAGGAATGGATTATGAAGAAACCTTTGCACCTGTAGAGAGATACACTTCCATCAGATCAGTACTTTCTCTGGCTGCATTAATGAAATGGAAGATACACCAAATGGATGTCAAGACTGCTTTCTTGAATGGTGTAGTGGAAGAGGAAGTGTATGTGGAACAACCACTTGGTTTTGAGACACATGAGAGGGAGTCTCATGTGTGCAGATTGAAGAAAGCCCTATACAGTTTGAAACAGGCACCCAGGACATGGTACGACAGAATTGACAACTTTCTATCCAGTTTGGGCTTTTCCAAGAGTAAAGCAGATTCCAACCTGTACTACAAGGTTGAAAATGGCAACCCATTGATACTTCTACTATATGTAGATGATCTATTTGTGACAGGTATGGATGGGTTGATTGCTAATATGAAGAGAAATCTTGCTGCTGAGTTTGATATGAAGGACTTGGGTATGATTCATTATTTTCTTGGTATGGAGGTGTGGCAGAGTGTAGATGGAATCTTCCTTTGACAAGGGAAGTATGCAGTAGAGATCATGAAGATGTTTGGGATGATGGACTGCAAGGCTAAGGCCACACCTATGGCATCGAACCTGAAGCTATTGAGTGAAGCTTCATCAGAGTCGGTTGATGCTACTATGTATCGTCAGATGATTTGGTCCTTGGTGTACCTAACGAACACGAGACCAGACATTTGATTTGTTGTGAACACCTTGAGCTAATTCTTGACAGATATGAGAAATGTTCACTTGATTGCTGCAAAGAATATTTTGAGGTACCTAAGGGGTATAGTTGATTATGGGATCAAGTACGATGTGAATCAGAAGATTAACCTGGAGGGTTATGTTGATTCAGATTGGGTAGGAAGTGTCATCGATATGAAGAGCACTTCACGGTGTTGCTTTAGTATGGGATCAGGTGTGATATCTTGGTTTAGTAGGAAGAAATCCTATGTGGCACTGAGTACAGCTGAAATAGAGTATGTTGCATCTTGTTCATCTAGTTGTGAGGCAGTATGGCTGAGGAAGCTACTATCTGATTTATTTGATCTCCACTTAGATACTACTTGTATACATTGTGACAACCAGAGTTGTGTGAAGTTGTCAGAGAATCCAGTGTTTCATGATAAGTCGAAGCATATCGATATCAAGTATCACTATATCAGGGATATGGTGCAGAGGGGAGTAGTGAAGCTCTAGTATGTTGTGATGGAGGAACAGATAGATGATGTGTTGATGAAGCCATTGGCTAGGGTGAAGTTTGAGTACTTTAGGGAGAAGCTTGGTGTTCTCTAGATAGAGTTTTCCTCCAAGGGAAAGTGATGAGTCCCATAGCCATTCTAACGAGCAGGTCAGATGTAAGGGTTGAGCCATTCTGTCATGGTGAGAGGATTGGTTCCTTCCATGTCAAATATGAGTACTAAGATCCATAGCCATTATAAAGAGCAGGTCAGATGTAAGGGCTGAGCCATTCTGTCATGGCTAAAGGATTAAGTTCCTCCCATGTCAAATGTGAGTGCTGGCCATTCTGACGAGTAGGTCAGATGTAAGGGATACTTCCATTCTGACGAGTAGGTCAGATGTAAGGGATACTGGCATTCTGATGAGTAGGTCAGATGTAAGGGTTGTTCCATTCTGTCATGGCTAAAGGATTAAGTTCCTCCCATGTTAGATGTGAGTTCTGGCCATTCTGATGAGTAGGTCAGATGTAAGGGCTACCGCCATTGTAACGAGTAGGTTAGATGTAAGGGTTGTACCATTCTATCATGGCTAAAGGATTAAGTTCCTCCCATGTCAAATGTGAGTGCTGGCCATTCTGACGAGTAGGTCATATGTAAGGGATACTACCATTCTGATGAGTAGGTCAGATGTAAGGGCTATGCCATTCTGTCATGGCTAAACGATTAAGTTCCTCCCATGTCAAATGTGAGTGTTGGCCATTCTGACGAGTAGGTCATATATAAGGGCTACCGCCATTCTGATGAGTAGGTCAGATTTAAGGGTTGTTCCATTCTGTCATGGCTAAAGGATTAAGTTCCTCCCATGTCATATGTGAGTGCTGGACATTCTGACGAGTAGGTCAGATGTAAGGGCTACCAAAGACCTACGAGGAGGTAGGCATATACCCAGCATGAAAGAAGGCTGGCTCTGTAGAACTTCCTATGACAAGAAGAATCATGAGATATCACATATGATGATGACCATAGGAGATCCAGATCAAGCTATGATCTAGATCTAGTTATGATGACTCCAAGAGATCCAGATCGAGTGATGATCCAAATCCAGTCCAATGATGATCTAGATCGAGTGATGATCTAGATCCAGTCCAGTGATGATGATCTAGATCGATTGATGATCCAGATCTAGTGATGATGATCTAGATCAAGTGATGATCCAGATCTAGTGATGATGTCCAGTTATGATGATCCAGATCGAGTGATGATCCAAATCTAGTCCATTTATGATGATCTAGATCCAGTGATGATGATCCAGATTGAGTGATGATCGAGATCTAGAAAAGAAGATGACTTGAAGATGAAGATGACTTGGATATGCAGATGACGAAATGATCCAGAGAAGAAGACCAGTGATGAAAATTGTGTTGAGAGAATACCTTCCTAGTTAAGAGGGAGTGTTGATGTAATTGTAACTTCAGAATGTATTTCACTTGTATTTCTTATCTATTGTAACCTGATGTTTATTCTGGGATGTTATCATATTATGTCATGCCCCGATGTTCTGATCGGGAGAATCAATAATGTAAACAAGTCATGTCAAGTCATTTTGGGTAACCCTCCTATTGTCTAAGGGTTAAAGTCCTCGCAGTTCCGAGGCACTAGGGTTATTATACTCTCCTAGTAGAGGTCATCCCTAGTAGGGTTTTAGTCATGCCAATATTAATATAAATAGAAAGCTGGACTCTCTATTTATAAAACAACATAAACACACTCAAGTGTAGCGCATAGTTGAGGAAGAAGAAGACACTGGGACTAGACAAGAAAAAGGTTACTACTATCGAGAGAGCATCTTAATGTTTTGTGGTTTTACCTTTTGTGTTGATTCTATCTCTGAGGCAGTTGTGGGGCTTTCTCCATTTATGGCTTCCCTGAGGAAAAACACCGTGTTCAATGTCTCTTGTGTTTGATTGTTGTACTTGTTGTTCTCTCAGTTAAAGATCCTAACATAATGCTAGCTTGAATGTTGAAAAACTAACACTTTTCATAAGTGAAACTTGCATCTTCCACTTTCCACATTTCCTCCTCCTCCCTTTCGCTTCCTCCTTTCAGAAAGTAGAAATTGGAAAACAAAAAATCAATCTTTTATGAAGTTCAAACTTTAACTTTCCGCCTTTGCCTTTTCGCTTCCGCCTTTTGCAGAAAGTGGAAATCAAAATTCAAATTGTCCATTTTTTTACAAAGTTCAAAATTTAATTTTTTGCCTTCACCTTTTATTTTTTACCTTTTTGATCCATTGATTTGCATGGAACCCTTCTGGACTGTTCAATCTATGTGGAAGTCAAAAAACAGGAAAGTCAAAATTTTCATAAGAGAAACTTGCATCTTCTGCTTTCTGGATTTCTGCTTCCACCCTTCCACTTCTACCTTTTTCGGAAAGTGGAAATTGGAAGTCAGATTGTCCATTTTTTTACGAAGTTCAAAGTTTAATTTTTTTCCTCCACCTTTTCTTTTCCACCTTTCCGAGCCGTCGATTTTTGAAGAACCCTTATGGATCGTTGGATCTATGTGGAAGTCAGAAATCAGGTTTGTAACCTTTTCATAACCAAAACCTGCATCTTCCACTTTTTCATTTTGCAGAAAGTGGAATTCGAAAGTGGGATTGTCCAAAAATTTATGAATTTCAAACTTTAACTCTTCGACTCCACACTTCCACTCCTACCATTTCATGGCCGTTGGATCTTCATCAGAGCGATTCTCGGTCGTTGATCTTCAATCGATGCTTATTTCTCCTAAGGATTTCTTATTTCCTCACAATTGATTTGTGCAAACTCATCCTTAGCTGTCAAATCATGGATCACAGAAAATAGAAAGAAGAACTCTAACTTTTTTACAAATGAAACTTGATTTTTTCTACTTCCTCTTTTTTGGCTTCCGCTTTTCCCTTACCGTAGATTTGTGCAAAAAACTTTTGGACAATTGGAACTGAGACTACGGAAGGTGGGAGGCAGAACCTTAAATTTTCTATCAACAAAAAAATGACTTTTCTAATTCTTCTTTTCGACTCCCATATTTCTTGAGACGTTGATTTGCATGGAATCCCTTTGTATCGTTGATATCGAACTGTAGAAAGCAGAAATTAGAACTTTGACCTTTTTACGACCAGAATTTTAGTCTTTTTGCTCCCTCTTTTCTTCTTCTACTTTTATACTTCCACATTTCTTGATCATTGATCTTATTCAGATTCAACCCTGGTCGTTGATCTTAAATAAAAATCGAAAATTTCAAATAAGGGTTGTTTCCAAAGTCATGCCTAATGATTTCTTACCAAAAAGATATATCAGGCTTAGGAACATGTTTTTGGTCAAGATTTTAGGAAATACTAGGTATGCAGGGAGGCTTATCTAAGTTGGGAAACAAGGGAAAGAGTTCTTTCAAAAATAAAAATGTAAGGAGGGGCCCCAAAATGCAAATTTTTTTGGGGAAGTAGTTGGAGCATCAACATGATGGCAAGAAAGAACCAACAGGTGGAGGATTGAAATTTCCTACCACAACCAAGTCACTTACTCTACTATTAAAGAATCCCAAAACCAACAAAAAATATTCCAAACACACATTATAATCATCTTAGGGGGTGTATGACTATCATATGCATCCTACAAACCACAATCCATCAAACAAAAACCCAAAAATGAAGGAAATATAAGCTGATCTTTGAGTTTCTAAGGGATGGTGCACCTTCCCACATGGAACCAGAGTGCCATAGGGGTAGACACACTTACAACGCTAGGAAAGAGTTCCAGTGGCACTCTATCACTCAAGGGAAAGGTAAAAAAAAAACATAGTTTCACTCTGTATGCACTACCCAGGTGCGCCCGAGGGCCAGAGAGGCTAGATATCCTAAGGGAGAAGGGCTAGGAGCCTAGTATTAAATCCATAAAGATTCAAGAAGCTCCCATAAAGTATTCTAAGATAAAATCCAAAGGAGGGAGGGTCTCTAGAGGCTAGAAAAAGGATTGATGAAGAGATATGAAATCAAATACAAAATGAAGTCAAATGTATTTTATCCCCAGTATGGTAGCCAAATTTGGTAGTGAATAAATCTACTCAAGTGGACTCAAGCTAGATATCCCTATTCCAAGTGGATCTAGAACAAATAGAGTACATAATACAATCTACTTTCCTAGATCAAATATAAATGCAAGTTAATAGATAGATCACCTACTTGAGGTCTACAAATCCTCTTCTCTCTTTGTTGATCTAAGATCCAGAGTCTTCAGATATTGAGCTGCAAAACCCTGTAGAAAAAGTGGAAACAAGAAAACAATACATGAATATCCAAACATGAATTGATCTAAGATAATAGTTATGGAATAAATCTATAAACATCATCAACAAAACAATATTTATGGAAAGAGTTTATATTACTGTAATCAAGGAGATAAATATAATTACATAGAGAAGGGGTGTCACAACCTAGATTTAACATTGAAATATTCCATCCTACAATCCGAGCCAAGCCTTGAAAGCAAGATAGTACCCTCCCAAAGGATGATAATGATTACCTAGAAATTCCACCAGCATAAGAGTACCCTAGTACTTCCCCCTTTCACAATGGAGAGAGGGTTCAATTTAAAAGGATAAAGGGATAGAGTATGTTGAGGATTAGGAGAAGGAGTCTAAGGGATATTCCCCATAGGTTAGGGAACCGAATTCCACCTCACCTAGAAGCTAGGGATGATCCTCCACTTCATCCACCTTCGATAAGGGCCTCAAAGATTCTCTTTTTTCCCTCTAAGCATCAATGTCGCACTTAGTAGTAGGAGACATAGCACTGGAACACTTTTCATGAAGGGAAAGAGTGCCAGTGGTGCTCCTTGCATGAAGGGAAAGAGTTTCGATGCACCTTTCCTTAGGAGAAAGAGCGCCAACCCTCCTAGAGGAGGAAAAAGAGCTAGGAGAAAAAATAAAACTCAATCAACTTTATCTAGGGAAAATTTAGGGAGTAGGCACAATGTTGAAAAATGGATCAAGTTGACAAGATTTCAGTGCAAAAACTCATCAGAAGGATCCTGACTATTCTAATTACTGATGGGGCAATGATTTCTCTAAAGTTGTAAGCATAATCTCTTCTCTCGAGGAGAACAAATTTTATTTTTTAGTACCAACATGAGAATAAAAATAAATTTCTCCATTACATAAAACTTGAACGGGAATTAAAGGAAAAGACACAGAAGTAGTTGTTGGAAAAGGAAGCATAGAAATCACAAATTAGCACCTCTTTTATGACAACTGAGGAAACATACGATCATGGGAAAGATGCAATTGAATATCCTCCACAACCTGAACCTTCATCCACTATTTATTCTCTTATGAATTCAGTAGGGATGAAAATAAGTTTAAAGTTGATGAGATCAGTGGTTGAGGCACAAGCAACGAATTTTGCACCTCAATCAAAGAAGAAAAGGATTGAAGAAACACCACCACAGGTAGAGATGCTTGATATTGAGGACAATGATCTTGAAGAAGAAGCATTCCCTACCAATTTCTCATGCCCACTCAATGTTCCTTGTTGGTTCAACCGTCAACCAACAAAGCCCAGTCAATAGGGGTCCACTTTGTCGACACTTGACTCACTGCAATCTCCCTAAGCATCGGCCTATATGGGTTTTACCTTTTCCAACAACACCTGTGGAGTGGATGAGGTCTCACCCGAGATGTTCAAGGGAGAGCTGATGGAACCAAGTTTTGACAATATAGAAGAGGGTTAGGGGCATCAGCAGTTCATCAGTTCACTAACCAGATCAGATCATCTCCTTTAGTAAAACCACATCATTTCACATCATTCATTCATAATTGGAATAGATCTACCAGTGCGGGAGTAGATAAAGATAACAACATTCATAAACAACAAACATCGCATCATATAGCCATATTTCAGATTCACTTAGCATTCATCATTGAGTTTGTAGGAACAGAAAGACAAGAAAAGCTAAAAGAAGGAAACAGTGATTCAGATCAACATCCATCTTATCATATTACTTCTGTGCAATTACCCATAGATCACAACATATAACAATTCATCTCAGACAAATCACAACTTGTTCTCTCTATCCATCCATTAGTCTCCATACAGTCTACATCGATATCAACTTATTTATATATATGGCTTGCGCCTTTACATTCATGGTCCACTTCTAACTAAATCCTAACTCATTTAACTGACTAATGACCAATATCCACAAAAAATGGTCAACAAGTACAAAGGTGATACAAAATAATCAGAATTATTCTATCTTCCACTTGTCACACTATCTTTGTCTTGTGCGGTGTCTTCTATTCTTGCACAACATCCAATATTCTGCAAAACTTACTCGAACCCCATGCCAATAGACCCCCAACATAGTCTTGTGGCTCATCCTCGAACCACGTCATATGGGCTTGGTGTACTCAACAAACTTGGATTCACAAAAGCTGTCGAACTGTGTCATTTTTTGGGAATCTATCAAAACATGTAATTTACTGTAACCACCTCCTCTGTGGTCAATATCTACTAAAATCGACATGCCTCCGACCAAAAATACTGATCATTGGACTTCCTTGGGCTCACTGATACTATCTGGGTGGATCTCTACTACATGAAAACTCTCTACATGAATTCTGATCTTTCGTGCCACCTCAGAATCCATTCCAGCATCCACACCCTTGTCATTCCTTGGATTCAGGCTCATCTCAGGCCACTTGAAGTTGTTCATGTTCCCTATTCCTACATACTTAGTCAAGTGGGGAAATAACTCTGGCCCCTTTTGGATTCCTCATGAGTTTCTTGGTTTGCTCCTCAGACCGATTGGGAGAGATATAGCCAAGGACAACCTTGTCCTTTCATCTTACCACAAATTGTCTTAGTGGCCTAGGAATTTGGGGATCAAGTTGAAGGTTTAGTGCATTGTGAATCATTCCCAAATCTCAATTTCCCACAAGTCATCACCTATATCACTGAGTCTTATTCTGTTCCTTTTCCCATCCTAATCATTATTCCTTCTTCCACTTTTCCTATTCTCACAGTTCCATTTTCAATAGCAGTTGAACAACCTGTTGCTACTATTTAGGTTTCACCTTTACATACTTCCCAAGCACAAGTTCCCTTAGTATCTTTACAGCCTATTGTTATTTCTACTCCCGCCACCCTTGAAGATCCTATTACTCCTATTTCTATTTTCATTCCTTCACCCTCAGCTTTTCATGCCCGCATTCCATCCATTTCAATTCCCTAAGTGAACATTCCCATCCCCACCCCTGTTGTTTCCCAACCTGTGCCTCTATTCAAAGTTTATGAAGTGTCAACTCCCATACTAGAATAAATAACATATTTTGGTGAGGATATAGTGGTTTCACTGGGAGAATATTTCCAGAGGAAGATAGAGAAGGCGATGGTAAAGAAAGGGTCCAAGCGATCCAGAGAAGGGACATTTAAGCAAGAAACTATCCCAAACTATATTATATGGAGCATCAACATATGTCAAGCAAGAATATTTGGAAACAACAACTAATTTGGGATCCTTTTCAAGGGAAAATTATGACTCAGTTACCTCACTCAACAAGGAAATTGAGGAAAGAGAACAAGAACTGCAAAGGTTTAAACAAGAGCAATCTTGGGCCAATGAAAACCATCAAAATGAGTTGTAGAGTTTGAAAAACAATTTTGAGAATCAACTCAAGAACTTGCAAGAACATAATGATATTCTCAAACAACAACTTTAAGAAGCACAAGGTCTTAATGTGATCCATACAAAAAAGATCACATCTCTCAAACAATAGTTGGATGATTTCCAATTCATATCTATTGCTTCCTCCTTTTCTAAATTTACAGAGGAAGAATTCAAAGAAATGGCTTCCAATATTCAAGATGATCTTTAAAAGTTGATGTTTTATTTGTTTGAAGGGTTAAATGAAATAAAGGATACATTCAACTCTTTTGAACATTACTCTAATCCACTATATGATCACAATAGAAGGAGGAAGGATACCACCAAAGCCTTTGATAATGTGGTTGATTGGAAGAGGTACATTAAGGATAAACCTGAAGATGTGCCAATCTTATAAAATATCAAGCTAAGGAGGATAAAAATATCCTTATAATCCTGGGAGAATTCCTATGAATCAGTTGAATCAACCATTCATGATGGGAAGAGATCCTGCAAGAAAATATGGTTTGCATTAGAGAACTTGTTAATTTTTCTAGACTTTCCCATCATGGACCCTATCGAAGATGCTCTTCCACCCAAGATCATGATGGAGAAGGTTGGAGGAGAATGTTAAAAATCTAAGGAGTGAATTGAGAAGCTCAATCATTTTCACATAGCAAAAATCACATAATTTGTTGAGTCACCCATAACTTCGCAAACAAGGATCAATCTCTTTCTGCATGAATGGGAGAAAGTAAAGAAAAGGGAGATAGAGTCACTTATCTGCAAAGATCATTTACAATTAGAATATGCCCACTATTAGGACATAGAAAATTTAATATATGTATTTTCCAAGTGAAAATATTCCCTTGGAAAATCTTGAAACCATATTGTATGATCCCTATTTCCGTGGGGGGGTTTATTTCTTTGTAATATTTGTAATTATTATTTAAAGAAACGATGAGCTCATAGAAGGAGAGGGGGAACAATAGGAGAAGAAACCGCAAGGGAAAGACTGGAGACACTCTATATTTTGCAGAACTGTAATTTTTTGCATTCTAAATAAAATTCAGTTAGTTTCTTTCTACCATCTCTTGGTATCATTTATCGAATTTCTTTGATGAATCTTGGTTTATTATTTTATCTTTCAGTTAACTTTATGATACATTACATCATTATTGGACACAATAACCTTGGTTTTGATTTGTCAATACTAAGTTATTGTGTTAAATATGTCTTAAATTGATTTCTTGATTTTATTTATATTTTCATTATTGCAACCATTGAACAATTATTCATATTAAATGCTTATTTTTCAATTGGCGTTTCTTTGATAGAACAATTATGTGCTTAAATTATTTGGATACAATAATTCAATTGTAATTGTTTTTGTTTTATTTAAATTTGACAATATTATACCATATACATATGTTATTAGACTAGGATAACATTTTTCAAGTATCCTTATCTCATTGTTCTACCTCATACTCTCAACTTTCACAGTTTCAATTTAGTTACATAGATCAAATTTACTGTTACTTCACACCTTTCAGATCTTTCACTGAGGACGAGGGGATCCATTTGGATATGTCCACATTGTGCCAATGGAGGCCTTATATCCGTAGGGGTTAGATATATCAAATAGTTTGGGGATAGGATTGTCCTTGCATAGGATTGTTTGACTCCTTTCAGATTAAGCTTTCTCCTCTTGTTGATTTCCTTGTAGTTTTTCCAACAATTAGAATCGGGGGAATCAATAGGTGTTCATCTAACAACATGGTGGATGATTCTATACATTTTTATTTATTCAAATGAAAACTCACAAGTGTTGCAACCAAATGGTATATTGAACTTCCTCATTCCACCTGCCCGAAATTTTCCTCGTTAGCCTTTATGTTTCTCAAGTATTTCCAGTTACCCATTCGATATGATGAGGGTGTGGAAATTCTATTATCATGTAGACAGAACACAACTACCCATATGACTGATCATATCCATGAATGGAATTTTATTTGTAGTTTGTGTAAGATCCAGTTAGATGATAGGATTTTCCTAGATTGTTTTCTTAAAACCTTACTCCCCCCATCACCAAGGGCGTTGCATTTGATCGCCCACAAACTGAGGAGGAATCCATCCTAAAGGCACAATAGTTTGATCTCATCTACGCCCAATCAGGTTATATGTATAATGTTATACCCAATGCTCCCCATGTTGGCTCCTAATGTTGAGATACATTGGGGGAATCCCATGTTGTTGATGGATTCATTGGCTCTGTTACTCAGCATATCCAATTTTACATGGCCTCTCCTTCAATGCTACCCAATTCCAGTAAAACCCCTAGTATTGATCAACTAGGTTATGCCTCTGATTTTTCACAAGTAACGACTTAGTCTGGAGTCGTACCTTTGTATGCACCTCCCGCACTAGTTTTTCATGTTCACATAGTGAATTGCTTGACACACTCATGTAATGTCTAGATGGTTGGATTTGCATCCCCCCCAGGTTCCCCTACCTATTACCCTCCACGTGTGCAACATACTCTTGTTGCAACCCCAACTGCTCTTGCTCCTCAAGGACAGGTCTATGAACAACAAAACCTCCCTAATCAACCCACGCCCAATAACCAAAAATGGAAGGGAATACAACAGATAGGTAGGAACCAGGGAAACAACCAACCTCAAGGAGGTGGCCAATAGACCAACCATCTGAACAATAATAGAGCCTATTCCCCATGCATAGAATTCCCAACATCCCCTTAGACCTGGGAAGAACCCACACTTATAGACTAACCATCCATGCACCATTTGTTGTTGAATATGGTTGTCATTGATGTCAAAGGAGTGTAGTAACAAAAAATAAATAACAATAGTCTGTTGATTGAATGGACATTGTTTTCAACATAAGATCATAAGGAATCATTGATGAAATAGTTCAAAGAGGTTTTGCGGAATTCAAAATAACACAAGTTGGACAAGAGAAGTTGGAAGCATTATAATGGTAAGTTTCTATGGAGTGAATATTTGGATGGCCCAGATCATAAGAGAAAGAAATATAAATGCTATATAATATTTTCCTCAATGCCAAGGTGCAAGCCTATTAAATCTATGAAAATATTATTGCAGAAGTCATGTTTGATAATATATGAAAAGCATACCCATGATACATAATTTGCAACCGCGGAAAGGGAATTGTAGAAGAAGTTTCAAGAAAAATTGGAAAGCAGGTCTGCACTTTGAAACCCACAATTGTGTAAAGAAGGTATTCCTAGAGATTGCGAAAAGGTTGGCACAGAAAGATAAATGTGGAAAGGTTAATTCCGGAAGGTTAATTACGGAAAGGTAATTGTTTGTAATCCACAATCCACAATTTCAGAAAGTTAATTGGGGAAGGTAAATGGAGGAAGGTCAATGAAAAAAGGTATGTTGCAGAGATAATTTTGTGGAAATGGATTTAAAGAAAGGTCATTGTTGAAAACTATTTGTGGAAGACCGTGACTGATAAAATTAAAATAGAGTTAAAAATGACAAATAAAGAGGCAATTTCAAATTGTGTGAAAATTCATGATAAAGATACATGACTATTAGATGAAGAGATATGTTTGAGGGTATATAAACAATGCTTTAAAATATTAAATAAGTGTCTCTGTACATTACATTGGAAATATCCATAGGTGTACAAAATTCATAGATCGTATAATCGTATTAGGGTTGTAGGGTGGTGCTAGGGTAGGATACATGATTGCAAGGGGATTGCAGCTTCGTTCCAGTGGTAGCTGGTAAATAGGGTGTCATAGCATCCTTTTAGTAGAAGTTGATAAAATCAGAGGGTCATAGCTTCCTTCCAATAGTTGCTAATAAATAGGGAGTTGTAGCATCCTTGTCTTTAGTATCAGGAAGAATATATTTGTAAATATAATTTTTGCAGTAATAGGAAGTATTGGTGGTTTTCCCAATTGGGTTTCCACAATAAAACTGTGTTATGTGTATCTTGTTGATTATGTGTGTTAATGAATAAATAAAAAATTGTTTTGATTGTTAAAATTTATCAATAATGATTCACCCCCCCCTTATTATTGTCCAATATTTCAACAATCGGTATCAGGGAGAGATCCTTCTCTACAGTTTAAATCACTAGAAGTAATATCCTATCATAAAACAACTATGGATCAACAACAAGGTTTATCCATAAACAAACCTCTGTGATTTACAAGATATAATTATGGATACTAGAGTGTAATAATGAAGTCCCATTTAATGTCTCTTGGATAAAAAGTATGGAGGTCTGTTGAAAAGGAATATGAAGTACCAGATGACCTACCTATAGACAGATATGAACTATACCAATATGAGGCCAATGCAAAATCCTTGAATGCAATTTAGAGTAGGTTAAAAAATTTAGTGTTTGTAAAAGTCATGCAATGCAAGACAACCAAAGATGCTTGGGAAAAATTAAAATATGTCTGTGAAGGGGTATCTAAAGTCAAAAAAATACAAAATTCATATGCACAAAGGAAAATTTGAAAGTCTAAAAATGAAAGAGGAAGAAAAAATTGTAGATTATCTTTTAAGAGTGGATGAATTTGTCAATGCTATTGGAGGTCATGAAGGAGTAATAAAGGAAAGAGAAGTCATTGAAAAAGTACTAAGAACCCTTCCCTTGAAGTATGACTCAAAAGCATCTACTCTAGAAGAACGAGATGATCTTGGCATCATGACAGTATATGAACTAGAAGGGATATTCACTACATATAAGATGAGAACAGGACAAAATGAACCTTCAAGAAAAGAAGCAACATTTAAGGTCTCAAAAGAACCAAAGAATTCTAAAACCAATCTAAGAATCACTAAGAGAGTTTAGATGATGAAAAATCCTATTCATTAAGAAGCTTGAGAGAGGTACTCGAAAGTATAAAGGAAAGATACCTCTAAATTTTTTTAATTGTGGAAGAATCAGACGCTTTGCTTCAAAATGTACCTATCCTAAATAAGATGATAGTGATTAGAAATAAGCCTCAAATAATCTAAAAAAGGATAAGACCAAGAAGCTAGAGGAATTTTAATGAGAAGAAGAAGATCCTTTAAACCATGGAAGATAGTGAAGATGAAAGCACAAGTGGAGATGAGGAAAAGAAATTCTAGTCATGGGAATAGAAACTCAAGCTCAAGATGGTGAATCAGATGAGGAAGGAGAAGTAGACCTAAAAGCTGAACTCATTAGTGCGCTTGAAGAACTTGAAAAATGCAGCAGAAAAAACAAATAGTCAAACCAAATCATTAGTGACTTACAGAACCGGATTCAAGAGGCCAACAATATTGAAGAAGACCTAGATTTGCAGCTCAAAAAGAGAATACAAGAATATGAAAGGCTTGAAGAAGAGATTATGCACCTTATAAAGAGGATTGATGAAGAATCTATTAATACGAAATTTAAAAACAGCTCAAAAAATCTAGATGACATCTTGAGAAGCCAAAAACCATCAAGAGATAAATATGGATTAGGATATGACAAAGAAAATAAGCCAAAATGTCCCTCCGTTACAAACCAATGTAGAAAAAAAAGAAGCTATGTTGCTGCACTGAAGAGTCCAATTCAAAAGGAAGAAATCAAGAAATCTTCTCTATTGTCTCGTGAAAGAGATAGAACTAATGTGATGCCTAGAATACCAATGGAAAGTATATATCAATAGATATTTTTTGGTCATTGCTACTCTTGTAATAGTTTTGGTCATTAAGCCCTAAATTTCAGAGCATATGGAAAGTTTCGTGACTATAAGAATATTGCATCTAATAACAATCCAAAAATTAGAAACCATAACTTTTTTGAACCTCTTCAAAGATATGACATAAAGTGTTACAAATGTAATAACCATGGACATATAGCAAGATATTGTAAACTAATGACTCCTACAGAGAAGGATACTAAAAAATAATTTCAAGACAAAAAGAGACAAAGGACTAGAAGAAAAAGAAAGAGGAGGAGATACCCATGATTGCTTTATGTGTGCAAGAAAAGAAGAATCTATGGCATATTTACAATGGGTGTTCAAAACATATGACAGGAGATTCAAACAAATTCACAAGCCTAAGAAAATTTAATAAGGGAAAATCCACTTTTTGGGATAAGATGTCTTCCAAAATAATTCGAAAAGGTACAAATACTATCAACGACAAGATAAAAGCTAAACATGTGCTTCTAGTGGAAGACCTAAATCCTAATCTCCTTAGTGTAAGTCAAACATGTGATCAAGGGAACATTTGCATTTTTGACTTTTAGAAATGTGAAATCAGAAAAGGGACTCGGGAAGACGTGTTGTGACTAATGTAAGGAATTCAAGAAATGTATACATCCTAGAAAATGAAGAACAATGCTACATGAGTATGACTGATGAAATTTGGTTGTGGCATAGAAGGATAGGGAACTTAAAATTTGAAAATATTATTAAAGTAAGTAATAAGGGAGTTGTAAGGGACTTGCCAAAAATTATGAAACCTCTAAAATTAGTTTGTAAACATTGGTAATATGGGAAGCAGACTAAAGCTAGCTTCAAAGAAAAAGAGCATACAACCTCACATCCATTGGAAATAGTTCACACTGATCTATGTGGACCAACAAGAACTAAAAGATTGAAAATAGAGTACTATTTCATGTTGTTCATAGATGATTATACAAGGATGATTTGGGTTACATTTCTCAAAGAAAAATCAAAATATTTTGTGAAGTTTAACATTTTCAAAGAAAAAGTTGAGAATGAAACAAATTTAAAAATCAAATGTCTAAGGTCAGATAATGGAGGTGAATTCACTTCAAATGAATTCAATGAATTTTGTGAAACCCTTGGAATTAAAAGACAGTTTTCAGCCCCCAAGAATCCTCAGCAGAATGGCGTTGTGGAAAGAAAAACCAGGAAATCCCAAGAAGCTTCCAGAACCATGCTAAATGAATCAAAACTTCCTAATGTGTATTGGGGAGAAGCAATATATACAACTGTTTACATACTAAATAGATTAAAACTCATAGTTAATATGAACAAGGCCCCTTATCAGCTATGGTATGGAATATATGCCTCAGTCAAATATTTTACAGTGTTTGGAAGCAAGTGCTACAAAAAAAGGAATGAAGATGACCTTGGTAAATTTGACTCTAGAATTGATGAAGGAATATTTTTGGGATATTCTTCCACCAACAAAGCATATAGATGTTACAATAAAAGGATACACAAAATCATAGAAAGTGCATATTTAAGGGTAGATGAAATGAAATCAAGAAGAATAAAAATCCAAGATAATGATGAAGGAGAAAAGGAAGTCTTGCAAAAGGATGAAAGTGATCATGAAGAAGAAGAAGAAGAAGAAGAAAGTATAAAAAGAAGATTCACAAAAAATGGAGATGAAGAATCTCCAAGATCTGATACAAAATCTCCATCTAGGAGAATACAAAAGAATCATCCTGAGACACAAATCATAGGTGACAAAGATGTTGGAGTTAGTACAAGAGGAAAATTGTTATTTAATTAATAAGCCTTAATATCAGTGGTGGAACCTAATAACTTTGAAGAATCCAACAAAGTTGTTGATTGGATCAAAGCCATGAATGAAAATTTGGATCAAATTGAGAACAACCAAACTTGGGAACTAGTTAAAATAATTGCAAACAAAAATATTTTAGGAACCAAGTGGGTTTTCTAAAACAAGTTCAATGAAGATGGAAAATTGATAAGAAATAAAGAAAGATTAGTGTGTAAAGGATATGCTCAAGTGGAGGGTATTGATTTTGAAGAAACCTTTGCACATGTTGCAAGACTTGAAGCAATTAGAATGCTTTTGGAATTTTGATGTTATACAAGCTTCAAAGTATATCAAATGGATGCCAAGTCTACATTTTTGAATGGGAAACTAGAAGAGGAAGTCTATATTGAAAAAATTGAAGGATTTCTCTAGTTAGAAAATACAGACTATGTTTGCAAACTAAAAAGGGAACTCTATGGTCTCAAGAAAGCCCCAAGATTATGGTTTTCAAGGCTAGATAACTACTTGAAGCAACAAGGATATAAAAGAGGATCCACTGATAGTAATATCTACATAAAGATCGAATATAAGAATATCATCATTGTTGTTGTTTATGTGGATGATATCATATTTGGAAGCAATTTACAAATACTAAGTGTAAACTTTGCTTCTAAAATGAAGAAGGAATTTCAAATGTCAATGTTGGATGAATTAACATTCTTCTCGGGATTACAAGATTATAAATCAAACAAAGGAATATTAATTTCTCAAACCAAGCACATCAAATACATGCTTAAGAAGTTTAAGATGGAAGACTCCAAGCCTATGAATACTCCTATGATCATTGGTTGTAAGTTAAGAAAAAATGATGAGTCCTTGGTAGTGGATCATACCATGTATAGATCTATGATAGGAAACATGCTATATGTCATGACTAGAAGACTAGATCTGATGCAAGTTGTAGGATTGGTTGATATATTTCAATCAGCTCCCAAAGAAACACATGCGTCTGTAGTAAAAATAATTCTTAGATATCTAAAAGGAACTAGGGATTATGGTTTATGGTACCCAAAATGTCAAGAATTCACTTTAAAATAATTCACTGATGCAAATTGGGAATAAAGTGTTGATGATCGAAAGAGTGCCCATGGAGAAGAATTGTTTTTGGGAAATTTTTTGGTATCACGGTTAAGCAAGAAACAATCCTCCATAGCACTATCTACAACAACGGTTGGATATATTGTTGTTGCATCATGTTGTACTCAAGTCATTCCGATGAAGTAGACATTAGAAGAATTACTTGTGAAGTATGAACATCCAATAGTAATTAGTTGTGATAATACAAGTTCCATAAACATATCAAAAAATCATGTCATGCACTCCAAAACAAAGCACATACCAATAAAATATCAGTTTATAAGAGATCAAGTGTCTCAAAAATTGGTCATATTGGAATATATTAATACTAAAGAACATATTGCTGATATATTCACTAAGCCACTACCCAAAGAATCATTTGAGCATATTAGACATAAGTTGGGAGTAATCTCCTTACAGTGAACAAAAGAAGAAAAAGCATCATGTTAGGGGGAGATATGTTGACAGAGGGAGTTGTCAAAATGAGGTCTTTGTCATTAATGTCAAAGGGGGAGAAAATTGAAAATTAAGAAATTATTTCCATCAATGCCAAAGGGGGAGAATGTTGAATATGGTTGTCATTGATGTCAAAGGAGTTCAGTAATGAAAAAGAAATGACAATAGACTGTTGATTAAATGGACATTGTTGTCAACATAAAATCATAAGGGAACATTGATGAAATAGTCCAAAGAGATTTTACAGAAGTCAAAATAACACAAGTTGTCCTAGCGAATTCGGAAGCATTATAACGGTAAGTTTCTATGGACTAAATATTTGGATGACCTAGATCATAAGAGAGAGAAATATCGATGGCCTATAATAGTTTTCACAATGCCAAGGTGCAAGCTTGTTAAAACTATGAAAACATTATTGCAGAAGTCATGTTTGAGAATTTATGAAAACAAGACCCGCAATTCGCAATTGCAAAAGGGGTGTCGTGGAAAGGGAATTGTGGAAGCAGTTTCAAGAAAAATATAAAAGTAGATCAACAATCCACAGGGCCACAATTGCGGAAGGAAGGTATTCCTAGAGATCGCGGAAAGGTCGATGCGGAAAATTTAATTATGGAAGGTTAATTATAAAAAGGTAATTGTCCACAATATGCAATCTACAATTTCAAAAATTTAATTGCGAAAGGTAAATGTGGGAAGGTCAATGCCGAAAGGTATGTTGCAAAGAGATTGTAGGAGAAAGGATGTTTCAGAAAGTTCAGTAAGGAAAAGTGATTGTGGAAGGCTGTGACTGATAAAATTAAAATTGAGTTAAAAATGATAAACATAGAGTTAATTTTGAATTGGTTTTTGTTTGTGAAAAGTCACGATAAAGATACATGACTGTTAGATGAAGAGATATGTTTCAGGGTATATAAAAAATTCTTTAAAATCTCAAGTAAGTGTCTATGTACATTACATTCTAAATATCCATAGGTGTATAGAAGTCAGAGATTGTATAATCATATAAGGGTGGTGAGGTGGTGCTAGGGCAGGCTACATTCTTGCAAGGGGGTTGCATCCTCCTTCGCATGGTAGCTAGTAAATAGGGTGTCATAGAATCCTTTTAGTAGAATTTGATAAATTCATGGGGTTGTAGCTTCCTTCCAATATTTTATGGTAAATAGGGTGTTGTAGCATCCTTGTTTGTAGTAGCAGGAAAAAACTATTTGTAAATATAATTTTTGTAGTAATAGTAAGTATTGGTGGTTTTCCCAATTGGGCTTCCAACATAAAAATGTGTTCTATGAATATTTTTATTATGTGTGTTAATGAATAAATTAAAATTGGTTTTGATTGTTAAAATTTATCAATAATGATTCACCCCCCTCAGTTTTTTCCAATATTCCAACATTTCTAACATCTACAACCATTATACACATCAGTTTCCTCATATGAATCACTTCCACCATTAAATCTAAAATAATAATCAACGTGACCCCAACATGGCTAATCTAGCTTAGACAAACCTAACACCACCAAGTCCTCCACCTATTGTGCTACAAAACCCCCTATCAAATCAAGGAATGGCTACATTCCAGCCCTTAGTACCACAAACCCACACACCAATTTCTACGGGTCAACCCACTGATCTTGGTGTCCATCACCTTACAAAGTTATCATATGATGTCAACTTACAGACTTGATAAAACCAATATGGATCCACCATGAGAATTGTTAACCCCTTTGCAACATCTATTTCCACCGCTCCCAATATGGCTTTGCATTTGCCAAGACCCCCCATGGACGGGACTACCAAATTCCATTGGTTTCATTTCTGTTGCGTTGTGAACAACTCCACTACAAGAGCCACGCTCAACTATAGTATAGTTGATGACATGTACCAATATTCCTCAGCCATGTGCTCTATGGAATTTCTCAAAACGTGTCCTTCACAATGTAAAGAACTATTATCCACGTTAGGTGTTTCCTATCCCTCTGACTCTAGGTTGATCACCTTTGACCTGGATCAAGGAGAAACTTGGATGCCATCATACATCGCCTTCCAAGTTTTGGTAACGATTTAGAATGTGGTCATTCATTGATGCATCATTGATGATGGGGCATCCACCTGTGTTATGTCAACCTTTGTTTGGAAAAAACTCGGATCCCCAATCCTTCAACCTTCTTCCACCACTATTAGTGCCTATGGTGGTCGTGTTTCTCAACACCAGGGATTCCTCACAAATTTCCTTCTTGAGTTAGATGAAAAAATCGTGTTGATTGACATTGAGGTTTTCAACACCCAACTCGATTACAACCTTCTCCTAAGACATAGTTATATGTATGCAATGTGAATTGTTTCCTCTATTGTATTTCTACTCTTGATGTTCCCCCGTGATGAGAATATCATGACCATCGATCAACTAGCGTACTATGGTACAAAGGGGCTAGCCACACTGGAACATGTCCTCCCTACTATCGACACTATGATCGACAGTGTGTCCATACCTTCCTTGTTTATCATTGGCACAGGATTATTTCCCAACGCTCCTTTGATGGACACCTTTTTGTCCTTACCGCCTCCTTCTTCACCGACTTATATATCAGATTTGTGCACTATCACATATGGTATCATTTTTACCTCCTCTCAAACTTAGTCACAACCTCAACCATAGAACTCGAGTAATTATTGGGGTTCATTCCTTGTTCACACGATTCCCTTCCTCTTTCCACCTTTCAGAATCATGAGTAATCTTGTGATGGCTACTCTCAACCTGCCTATTTTCACTTTGGGTATTCCCATGTGGTACATGGATCCACCTACCCCTCACCTGATTCCCTATATTGTGTTGACTCTTATCCAACCTATTGAGACAATGTCCCACCCATCTCCTGGTACAAAAATAATCGCTTCTGTCTCTACTTATCCTTCCCCTCCTTCCACTAATACTAGAGGAAAGATGTCCAAAGTGACAAAAGAACCACATCCTCATCCTACATGTTCTTTATGTGATGTCCAAGGCCACACAACATAGAATTATCTTGATTTGCATATCCTTCGATCCACATGAGCACTATAGTCGAGACTGAAGACACCCCAATTTTTAATGTACCATACATACTTGTGGTTAAAAAAAATATCTATGAACCAATCACCCATGTACATTTTCTGGCCTATATGGTCATTATTCACACCATTTCCCAAAATTTCTTGAGTACTGATCGCTCCTTAGTGACCATTGCAAGCACTCCTGTGTGTTTGAAATCATCATCTTTGAGGAGATCCAACCTTCGACATCTTCCTCGAACACCACTACCACTATTTACATGATATCTAGCTCCAATAGTCCTTCCTATTAGAATTTGATAGCCATTTATATCATCAAGAAAATATTTCTAATAATGTTTACGGAAAATAATGGATAATGAAAATACAAACTGAACAAAACAAACCACACAAGAAACAGACAAGCAATGCTCAAGAATTTATAGTATCATTCATAATAATAATTTGGTGTTACAATAGTTTACAAATAGGAAGAATTCGAATACATTAGGGATAAATTCAAATCTACCATGTGGATCTAACTATATCTAATTGAATCTCTAACTCATGGTGTCTTAATCAATATTGGAGTACAAAATCAACACCCAGATGTCCAACCAACTCAAACAATCAGTGATGGCTAGTTAACTCAGTGCAACTGAGTGTGGTAGGTGGGAAAAGGAGCCTACTCTACATGCAACCATGCATTATCCATGCAAGACATGCTCTAGATAAATGATTCTAAACTAACTGAAAGTAACTGGGGGCTATCTGAGAGTAACTAGTACTAACTCCAACTAACTGAAGTAGGTTGGTTCCAGGACTCCCAGTGTCTCCTAAAATGTAGGGATTGGTCTAGGAGGTGCCCAAACCGATGCATGCACATGTAGTAAGTGGAATTTAACCTCTAGAAGTGTTCCCCACACTCCAGTGACTGGTACATGTGGCCCCATTAGGTCAAGTGGACCCAATTGTACCAATGGACCCAATTAATTAATTAAGGTTCCTAAGTTAGGAAAAATTAATCTAATAGACATTTGACTAAGGGAGGATTAATAATCCTAACACCCCCCTTGAATCCTAACTTGGACAACTGTGGGACGTGGTAACAAGACCATAGGTCACCCAAAAATAGTCTAGAAGATAGTAAAAAAAATGCTTCTTAATACAACCGAGGAAAGAAGGGAAAACCTCATGGGAACCCCCCCCCCAAAAAAAACTAAGCAGGAAAATAGAAATATGCAAGCTATATTTAGAAGAAATAAGCTTCTTCCTTATAAAATAACTTGAGAAAAAACACTGCTACAAATTTGCAGCTCTATGCAGCAGCATGGTCCATCAGTGGACCTCTCAATGTACTTCTAAACTTGTGACTCTGTTTGTCTCTTATGGATGGTGAAGGTAGGGAATGATAAATTTTATACTTCTGAGGGCCATGTAGCTGATCATTTTCCATAATCAAGTAGCACTGACCTAGAACTTTGTTGCACCATACTATGGAGAGCGAATATGTGAGAGATAGTGCAGCATGCTCATTCTGTTACTGGGACCACTTCTAGATACATCAAGAATCTTTTGAGCCCATTTGGGTTTAGGATTCTGATTAGGAATGTGTACTAGATCTGGATCTAGAATCTATTGAGATTTAGTCTCAATAACAGGATCATGTTGAATGTAATATTCTTAATTTGAATCTGAAACCTGTCGCACATCATCATCATCAAAAATAGGTGGAAATTTCTTCATGTTCTATTGGAGGAGTATCCTTTAGATGATCTTCTTTGAACTGGACACTTCTTTCAATGAAGCATATTCTGGTTGCAACCTCCATCAGCTTGTAATATTTTGCATCTTCTCCATATCCCAGCAGAATGCGTTCACTACTTTGTGCTTGGAAGGCCTTCCTCTTGTCAAGTGGTATTCTGGCCCAAGCTTTGGAACAAAAAACTCTTAGATGAGAGACATTGGGCTTATACCCATGTAGTTCTTCGAATGGAGTGACCCCAACCACTTACTTTTGGGGAACCCTATTCTGCAAATATGAAGCACATTTTACTGCTTTAGCCTAAAGAGAAGGACGTAGATGCTTGGCATGGAGAAGGAATGTTTCCATCTCTTTCAGTAATCTATTCTTCCTCTTAGCCACCCCATTTTGATGTGGTGTGTATAGAACTGAGTGTTTCATTCAAATCCCCTATGATTCACAGAAGCTCTGGAAATTTCCTTTGATGTACTCTCCTCCTTTATCAGATCTTATTGACTTGATATTCTTATTGAAATTGTTCTCAACGATAGATTTTAAAACTTTAAAAGTCTCAAAAAATTCTGATTTTTGTTTCATGAATTAGATCCAATAGTACCAAGAACAGTCATCAATAAAGTTGAGGAAGTACCTGCAACCATTAATGGATTTTGTGGGAATAGGTCCTGCTACATCACTATGTATCAAATCAAGTGTAGAGGCAGCTCTATGTTCCTTCCCAACATCATACTTCTTTTCTGGATGCTTAACTACCAAGCAACCAACACATACTCCATCGAAAGTTTGGATGGATGCCAAGCCTTCAACCATTTTATCATTGTGGAGTAGCTTCATATATTTGAAATTGAGATGGCCAAGTATCTCATGCCAAATATTGATGGTGTTGTTAGCATGAGACAATAAAGTTGTAGGAGGAGAAATAGGTAAAAAATGTGAGAACTCATAATCTTTGGTAGAGTGATTTGCAATACCTTTCGCTATAAGTAGTCCAATGGCTTTTTCTGTAATCTCAACTAATTCTAAATCAAATGTAACTCTCTTGGGAGATCCTGTATGAGTCATATGATAAAAATATAACATGTTAGAAGAAAGGGAGGGCACATATAATACATTCTTGAACTCACCATGCTTCTCTCTGACTAAGCCCCTTCCTTTTGCTAGAATCTGGTAATCATGCCCCATGTGAATGTTCGACCACTTTGTTAGTGAGAGGGTAGAGAATGATTATTTGAAAGCAACCATGTGGTTGGAAGATCTAGAATCTATTATGTATGTTGAGGATGGAGAGATAGTTTCTTTCAAAGCATGACACCTTTCAGTATCTTATGTATGTGGTTCTTCATCGAGTGTCTTTTCTCTTGGGGAAGTAATGTTATGTTGCTTGGGAAGAGATAACATTTCATCAATTTCATTCCTCATGCAATGATATTCAATATGGTACCCCTTTTCACAATAGGGACATAAATTCTTTTCAAACTTCTTCTTCTTAGATGCAAAGACCCCTTCGGAAGTTTATTGATTCTGTTTAGGCTTCAAATCAACTTCTTTTGGATCCTTGTTCTTTGATTTACCATTTTTCTTGTGGTTTGGAAGAGTCATAAAATAGGAATGATTGATCTTTGGAGGTCTTGATGACTCCCATTCTCATGTACTTGTCTTTCTCCTTGATTAAGGACTTGGAAAAAGAATCTAATGAAGGAACCTTCCAATCAGGAAATATTTCTCGCTTGGAATGAAACATGGAAACAAGTATAGAATACTCAGGGCCTAGTTTTTTGAGTATGGAAAGGACATTCTAACCATCCTTTTGATCTATCCTACACTATTTACATTAGAGTACTAGAGACTTGAATTTAGAAAATAATTGCTCAATAGTCTCGAAACTGCTAGGATGTAAACATACCAACTCATTCTCTAGAATGTGTCCCTGAAGCTCATCTTGTTTATTAAACAGACTATCAATATTATCCCAGGATTCTCTCGGAGTCCTCAAGCCTTCTAGGTGGAAGAGGAGATCTCTGTATATATAAGTACATAAGTACCTGAATGCTTCATCACAACGGTTCAGAAACTTGTTTTTTTCTACCACCTAAGGAGGCTTAGGATCCCATCCATGTATGATCTTGTGGTACCCATGCTTATGCAAGTCCAACTGCATATCAATCCTCCAATCAAGATAATTGGAAGTTGTGAGGATCCGTGGTTCAGTAGTTTGAGAACTCATAATTGCTCCGGCTAGAAGTACTGCAAAACTTCACACAAGCTATGTAACACCTGTCAATTTCACCACAAGAACACACTAAAACATATGAACTGTTAGAATCATAATTTTCCTCTCAACATGGACATATTTTTAGGGTCCTTCATGCCCTCTCTATTTCTTTGAATAAATATAGATCTAGCAAATCATCATACGAGACTTTTGTGGAAACCCAGGTACTTCTGATGTTTGATGGGGAGAAACAAGCATGAAACCTACCTGAGAAGGATCTGATACCATATTAGAATTTGAATGACATTTATATCTTCAAGCAAGTATTTCTAATAATTTTTGCAGCAAAATAATGGATAAAGAAGACACAAACAGAACAAAACAAACCACACAGGAAACGAACAAGTATTGGTCAGGAATTTAGAGTATCATTCACAATAATAATTCGGTGTTAGAATAGTTTACAAATAGGAATAATTCCAATACATTAGGGATAAATTCAAATATACCATGTGGATCTCACTGTATCTAACTGAATATCTAACTCATGGTGTCTCAATCAATATTGGAGTCCAAAATTAACTCCCAGATGTCCAACCAACTCAATCAATCAGTGATCGCTAGTTAACTCGGTGAAACTAAGTGTGGTAGGTGGGAAAAGGAACCTAATCCACATGAATCCATGCTTTATCCACGCAAGACATGCGCTAGCTAACTAATTTTCAACCAACTGAAAGTAACTGGGGGCTAACTGAGACTAACTAGTACTAACTCCAACTAACTGAAGTAGGTTGGTGTTGGGACTCCCAGTGGCTCCTAAAATGTAGGGATTGGTATTGGAGGAGCCCAAACTTATGCATACACATGCAGTAAGCGGCATTTAACCTCTAGCAGTGTTCCCCACACTCCAGTGACTTATACATATGGCCCCATTAGGTCAAGTGGACCCAATTAATTAATTAAGGTTCCTAAGTTATGAAAAATTAATTTAATAGACATTTTACCAAGGAAGTATTAATAATACTAACACTTACCCCTCCTCGGTCATAGAATATCCATCCGATATATACAAGCGCTAATTTTGAAAATGAAGAGGAGATTCTTGAAGATCTTTCAAATCTTTAATATCCTTAGGATGATATGCACCATCTCTCCTTTTTCAACCGTAATGAACCTTCTTCATTTTGGACCAATTCTCTGTCGAAGTGAAAGACTTCATTCGTGGAAGTGTTGACTGGTTTAAAAACCTGATTCTGAAACCTGATGCCTTTGAAGAGGGTAATATGGCTAACATTTTACCAACCATTAAAGTCGATATATCAGCCACCCTCATGATAGTTGAGGATATTACCGTTGGTGCATCTTGCTCCCCTAAATAAGTCACCTCATACAAAACCATTTTTCCATAATTTCATGATATCTTTTCTTGGTCCTATACCAAGATTCCTGGGCTTAACCCCTTTATCATTGAACATTACATTGACACATGGGATGTTGTTTCCCTCATTCTTGAAAAGCAACGATCCATTCACTCGTCAAAGGCCCATGCCATCAAAGATGAGATCGATAAATTACAGAAAGTAGGTTTCAAGTACCCCATCGCGTATACCACTTAGGTTTCCAATCTTGTTCCTGTCAACAAAAAATAGGGTCCCATTCGTGTCTGTAGTAACTTCCATGACTTGAATTTGGTGTGTCCCAAAGACACCTTCTGCACTCTATTCATTGACCAGATGATATACGCTTGCACTGGCCATGAATTATTTCCCTTCATGGATGGTTTTTGTGAAATTTTCATATGCTAAGCTATATAATTAGTATTTCATTTCGATTTCATAAAAAAAGCATATAAATAGGATCACTGAAAGATAGGCAAGAAAAACCATACAAAAAGAGAACACAAAGATTTATCCTGGGAAAACCCTAAAGGGAAAAACCCAGCAAAAGCTTCCTCAATATAGATGCCCCAAAAGATAAAAGATAAAACCAACAAGGAGATCAAAGCCTGATCCTCCTCCTTCTCCAGCTACTTCTCTTCTCCACTAATGTGCTACACAAGTGAGAGTGTGTGTGTCTCAAATGAGGAGCACCACACCTCAATTTATATTCATCCGTTCACTTGAATTAACTCATCCGACATGTAGGATCGAGTTAATCATGTAGGCTCGAGTTACACATGTAGGCTCAAGTAACCACACTGGGGTGCTAATGACCCACCTTTACAAATAGAGGGGACAATCTCATGAATCTTATTAGTTATTTCGATTAGAATCATCAGGGTACAAGATAATACAAGTGGTTCTCCCGGTAGGACCATCGGATACCACAAAAGATACATATAGAATATTCTTCGAAGTTACAATATTTCAACACTCCCCCTTAACGAGAAGGGTATTCTACAACAACATCAAAAACAACAATAGTAGGAGAGGACATCGTCAACATCTTCAGGGTAATGCATCTATAAATCATTGGAAGCTTTTCAACATCATATAGTCTTCGTCTTCAATATTTGATGACAGCAACTCTTTAATCAACATCAGCATCTTTTGACCTTTTGATCAGCAACATCTTCAACACTTTGATCTTTCGATCAACAACATCTTTAGCAACATCTTCAGCACTTAGACCTTTCGATCAGCAGCAACATCTTCAGCACTTTGACCTTTCAATCAACAACATTTTTAGCAACGTCTTCAACACTTTGACCTTTCTATCAGCAGCAACATCTTCAGCACTTTGACCTTTCAATCATCACCAATATCTTCAGCATTTTGATCAGCAATATCTTTAGCACTTTGATCTTTCGATCAGAAAAGACATCTTCAGCATTTTGACCTTTCGATCAGCAACATCATCACATTCGGATTAGTAACATTGTGATCAGCACCATCATCATACTTCAACTCTCGAACAGAATCATCATTATCATATTCTGATATTTTGATCAATATGTCATAATCATCACATATTGATCATCATCATCGTCACACTCTGATATTTCGATCAGTACATCATCATCATCGTAAAATCATTATCATCAAAACATAAACATCATCAAAACATCAACATGATCCTTCCTTTCAGAATTACGGGATCAACATGTCTGTGGTACTCAGACGATCCTTCCTGTTGGAATTATGGGATTTAGGTATTTACGGAGTTACTAATGATCCTTCCTTTCGGAATTATAGGATCAACACATTTGTGGAGCTTAGACGATCCTTCCTTTCAGAATTATGGGATCAAGTCTTTATGGAGCTACTAACGATCCTTCCTTTTGGAATTATGGGATTTGGGTCTTTACGGAGTTGCTAACAATCCTTCCTTTCAGAATTACAGGATCAACACATTTGTGGAACTCAGACAATCCTTCCTATTGGAATTACGGGATCAACACATCTGTGGAACTCAGACAATCCTTCCTATTGGAATTACGAGATCAAGTCTTTACAGAGCTACCAACGATCCTTCCTTTCGAAATTACAGGATTTAGGTCTTTATGGAGTTACTAACAATCCTTCCTTTCAGAATTACAGGATCAACACATCTGTGGAACTTAGACAATCCTTCCTATTGGAATTATGGGATCAATTCAATGATCCTTCCTTTCGAAATTACAGGATTTAGGTCTTTGCGGAGTTACTAATGATTCTTCCTTTTGGAATTACAGGATCAACACAGATGTGGAACTCAGACAATCCTTTCTCTAGGAATTATGGGATCAACACATGTTCTCGAGTACTTAAGTCACCGGATCCGTTTTGAACCGAAGTTCAAGGATGATACAATCCTACCACCTTCTCGATGACCGAAGTTCACTGGATCCATTATGAACCGAAGTCCAAGGATGATACAATCCTACCACCTTCTCTATGACCGAAGTTCACCGGATTCATTCTGAACCGAATTCCAAGGATGATACAATCCTGCCACCTTCTCGATGACCGAAGTTCACTGAATCCATTTTGAACCGAAGTCCAAGGATGATACAATCCTGCCACATTCTCGATGACCGAAGTTCACCGGATCACTTCTGGACATATGTCCTGGGATGATACAATCCCTCTTCATTCTCGAAGACCAAGGTCTCTGGATCACTTTAAGGAAAGTGCCCAAGGATGATACAGTCCCATTGCATTCTCGAGGACCGAGGTCACTAGATCACTTTAGGGAAATTTCCTAGGGATGATACAATCCCACCACATTGTCGAGGACCGAATTCACCGGATCTATTATGGACATATGTCCCGGGATGATACAATCCTTCTTCTTTCTCGAGGACCGAGGTCACCGACTCACTTTATGGCAAGTGCCCAGGGATGATACAATCCCACTACAACATCACTACTCCCCCTTTTGGGGAAGGTCTTTTCAAACCACACCAAGCTTGTCTCGAAAGTGTTTGAACTTTACTCGGGACATAGGTTTCGTCAGCACATCACCATCTAAACCATCATCATCTACACCTTCAGTATGCGAATACTGAACTATCACCATCTGTATCTCCAGTATGTGAATACTGAAAGCATCATCTATATATTTAGTATGGGAATACTAAAACATCATCATCTGCATCTTTATCTTGTATGTAGAAATATTGGATTTCTATGTGTTACGACGGAACATGGGGTTCTCTGTTATCACAACTCTCGTTATCACATAGAATCAATGTAGTATCCATCTTCAGGTCAAGGAGACCTGATATCAGCTTCCAAATCCATATGGCTTCACAACTTAGCAGAGCAATCTGCTATGTATTCTGCTTTTGTTGTTCTAAGAGAAACATTGGATTGTTTCCTGCTAAACCATGAACTCATAGCAGACCCCAAACAAAAGCATCTACCCAATGTGCTTTTCCTATCTGAGATACTTCCAACCCAATCTGCATCTGTATAGCCATACAATCTGTATTCATGGCTACCATCATAGTATAGACCAAGGTCTATAGTCCCTTTCAGATATCTCATCACATGTTTTGCAGCTACTAGGTGAACCCATATTGGTTGAACAAGATATTGACTTAAGGTCTTCAAAGCAAAACAAATGTCTAGTCTGGTATTTGTTAAGTACATCAATGACCCAATGATCTGTCTATAATGAGTCGCATCTACTAACTCTAATGAGTCATCATCTAACAGCTGTTGATGTATATGTAACTTCGGAATGTATTCTTCTATGTATCTTATGTATTGTAACCCGATGTTTATTCTGGGATTTTTCTATTATGTATTTGAGTCATGTGATCATGCCCCGATGTTTCGATCAGGAAGATTAATAATGTAAACAAGTCATATCAAGTCATTAGGTAAGTCCCCACAGTTTCGGGGCACTTGAGTTATTATACACTAATTAAGGTGTAGGCTCGAGTAGTAATTGTTAGGTTGAGCCTACGTGTGAAAATGAAATTCAAGTGAATGGAAGAATATAAATAGAGAGTGAGAGTCTCTCTATTTATCACTTGTGAAATACATCACTTGCTCTCTCAAGTGTGGCGCACTAGTGGAGAAGGAAATATACTGGGACAAGAAGACTACTGCTGTTGGAATGCATCTTTCTGCTTTGGGGTTTTACATCTTGTGGTGATACTATCTTAGAGGAAGTTGCGGGGTTTTCTCCATTTATGGTTTCCCCAATCAAAACTCTTTGTGTCTCTTGTCTCTTTTGATGTGCTTATGTTATTGTTGTGCTTGTTATTCTCTCAGTGAAAAGATCCTAACATAATGCTAGCTTAAATGTTGAAAAACTAACATGGTATCAGAGCTAACCTGAGAAGAAGACATTGTGCAGCTACAGGAACTAGGGATTCCTATTTTTTGGATATTCCTCCACAGATTTTCAGCAAAAGTATGCTAGGATGACTCTCCATTGAAGGGTGCATCTTTCTGTCGATGCAGAATTCAATTTCAAGCATTTTCAGTTTCGATGTGGAAATTAGGGCTTTCTACAGAAGAGGAATTTTTGAGTGATACCAGCATAGGATTGTTATCCTCATAAAAACCGAAGTTTAGAGACCTGGATCAAGAAATTTGGTTGGGTGAAACTTCGGGAAAGTCAAGCCCTAGTTTGACCCTGAGCTAGGAGAAACCCTAAATACTAAAACTACTATGTTTTGGTACAGTCGCTATATTCCGAGATTGGAGAAGTCTCAGAAGCTGAAGATAAAATCCTGATGAACACTCTCTCCAAAAATCATCCTCAAATTCGCTATATTCTAGGATATAAGAGCTCTCAAAGTCAGGGTTCCAGCCTCTTCCAGAAATCATCCATAAACAGGACACCTGGGGAGAATTGCAATATCTTGGGCTACAGAGGTCCAAATGGAATTTATGAAGATGTTATATAAATATCATGGACTTTAATTTTGGTGGTCCGAATATCAGACTCAGAAGATGAACCAGTGACATGTGGCATGCCGTACAACTTCGTTGTTCTGAACAATTCTGTAACAGGTCACCTTGGGAAAAGGATAATAAATCCCAAATGGTGAAACCAATTCTAATGAAACCTATGGTATTGGATCAAGGACATGTGCATGAACTTTGTACGAAATTGTAGACACAGAGGATCAGTAAGTTCAGAGATATCATAGAAACAGTAACAGGCATTTCTGCAGAAGAAATCAGAAAATTAGGGCTTCCTGTTCCGGGAGCTTCCCTCGATTGTTTTAAGAAAAGGAGTACATTGGACAGCTCCATTTGAAGAGATCTATATGTTTGTGCAATAATATCTAAAATATTCCAAGTTTTGAAAATTAGGCTTTCTGTGACAAACCCTAGATCAGCAAACTCTGGGACAAGGACGGACACCTCAAATCGGTAAGATCTAATCCTTTGCTACTTCC
>LPNX010900444.1:49000-61085 GCA_001517045.1 Pseudotsuga menziesii | reverse complement strand
CAAGAAGAATGATGCCAGGGTGCAGTATCGAGACCTGAAGAGAAGTTCATAGTTCCATCATGCAGTAGATGGAAACATCGTGGGATACAAAGCAAGATTCATAGCACAAGGATTCTCAAAAAAAGAAGGCCTAGACTACGAAGAGACATCTGTAGCTAGTAAGAGCTTAAACACATACATGATGAGCCTGATGAAGATCTTAACCTTTGCTACAAGGTTGAAGATGCAAGTCTATACACTAGATGGATACATTGAATATTAGTAGCATAGGAAGCTACTTGTCACTCTAGTACAGAATTTTTTCAGTGCATAGAGCACAGAAGACAGAGGGAGTATGATGCTCCACTTCAGAGGGAGTGACTACAGAATATATTGAGGTTCGACATGGTACGACAAGATGGGAATATTACTGATGAATCTAGGCTTTACTAAGAGTAAAGAGGATTCCAACCTTTGCTTCAAGGTTGAAGACGGAAGACTAGTGATACTCCTGTTATGTGTCATTGCACTATTGTTCTAGGTATGGAGGTGTGGCAGAGTGTAGATGGAATCTTCCTTGGATAAAGGAAGTATGCAGTAGAGATCCTGAAGAGGTTCAGGATGATGGACTACATGACCACACCTATGGCATCGAACATGAAGCTATTAAGTGATGCTTCATCAGAGACGGTTGATGCCACGATGTATCAACAGATGATTGGGTCCTTGATGTACCTGAGACTAGATACTTGCCTTGCTGTGAAAATGGGCTCAAGTACGATGTGAATCAGAAGATTAACTTGGAGGGTTATGTTGATTCAGATTGGGCAGGCAGTGCCATCGACAAGAAGAGTACTTAAGGATGTTGCTTCAGTATGGGATCAGGTGTGATCTCTTGGTTTAACAGGAAGCAATCCCGTGTGGCACTGAGTACAGCTGAAGTAGAGTATGTCGCAGCTTGTTCAGCTAGTAGTGAGGCAGTATGGCTGTGGAAGATACTGTTTGATATATTTGATCTCCAGTTGGATGCTACTTGTATACATTGTGACAATCAGAGTTTCGTAAAGTTGTCAGAGAATCCAATGTTCCATGACAAGTCGAAGCATATCGAGATCAAGTATCACTATATCAGGGATATGGTGCAGAGAGGAGCAGTGAAGCTCCTATATGTTGCGACGGAGGAACAAATAGCTGCTGTATTGACGAAGCCATTGGCTAGGATGAAGTTCGAGTACTTCAGAGAGAGACTTGGTGTTCTCCAGATCGAGGTTCCTTCCAAGAGAAAGTGATGAGACCCATATCCATTCTGACATGGTGAGAGGATTGGTTCCTTCCATGGTCAGTTGTAAGGGCTGAGCCATTCTGTCACGGTGAGAGGATTCAGTTCCTTCCATGTTAGATATGAGTGCTGACTGCCATTCTGGGAATGGAGGCACCTGGTCAGTTACCAGGAACACTCAGTCAGGGACTGAGAGAGCCATTTTGATGAGTAGGCCAGATGTAAGGGCTGAGCCATTCTGGTCATGGCTAAATAATTAAGTTCCTCCCATGACAGATGTGAGTGCTATCCATTCTGTCAAGTAGGACAGATGTAAGGGCAACTGCCACTCTCCGGGAGAGTGGAGGCACTTGGTCAGTTACCAGGTAGCTCAGTCTGGGACTGGGGGCCATTCTAATGAGGGTGTAGGATTCAGTTCCTGCCAGGTCAGATGTGAATGCATGCCCTTCTGACGAGTAGGTCAGATGTAAGTGCTGAAATCTCTCATCATTGTGATAGGATGTGTTCTTGTCTGGATGGGAGTCTTCCATCACTGTGATAGGATGTGTTCCTATCTGGATGGATGTGCCTTTTTGACGAGTAGGTCATATGTAAGTGCTGAAATCTCTCATCACTGTGATAGGATGTGTTCTTGTCTGGATGGGAGTCTTCCATCACTGTGATAGGATGTGTTCATGTCTGGATGGATGTGCCTTTCTGACGAGTAGGTTAGATGTAAGTGCTGAAATCTCTCATCACTGTGATAGGATGTGTTCCTGTTTGGATGGATGTGCCATTCTAACGAGTAGGCCAGATATAACTGCAGAGCCATTTCACATATGTTAGTGATGTGATGTCCTATCATGCTAGTGAATGTGAGTGCTGGGCCTTTCTGATGTGATTGTAGTTTACTACATGATCAGATGTAAGTGCTGGGCATGACTTTCTGACGAGCAGGTCAGATGTAAGTGCTGGGTGAAGACCTACCTAGCGGCTAGGCCTACAACCAGCATGAAAAAGGGCTGGCTCTGTAGAACTTCCTATGACAAGATAGTACACACATGATGATGACCAGAGGAGATCCAAATTGAGCTATGATCCAGATCCAGTTATGATGACTCCAAGAGATCCAGATCGAGTGATGATCCAGATCCAGCAGTGATGATCTAGATCCAGTGGTGATGTTCCATGATGATCCAGATATAGATCCAGATCCAGTTCTATGACGATCCAGATCGAGAGATGATCTAGATCCAGATGACTTGAAGACGAAGATGACTTGAAGACGAAGATGTTCCAGTTGATACAGAGAAGAAGACCAGTGAAGAATACCTTCCTAGTTAAGAGGGAGTGTTGATGTATATGTAACTTCGGAATGTATTCTTCTATGTATCTTATGTATTATAACTCGATGTTTATTCTGGGATGTTTCTATTATGTATTTGAGTCATGTGATCATGCCTCGATGTTCCAATCAGGAAGATTAATAATGTAAACAAGTCATATCAAGTCATTAGGTAAGTCCCCACAGTTCCGGGGCACTTGAGTTATTATACACTAATTAAGGTGTAGGCTCGAGTAGTAATTGTTAGGTTGAGCCTACATGTGAAAATGCAATTCAAGTGAATGGAAGAATATAAATAGAGAGTGAGAGTCTCTCTATTTATCACTTTTGAAATACATCACTTGCTCTCTCAAGTGTGGTGCACTAGTGGAGAAGGAAATATACTGAGACAAGAAGACTACTGCTGTTGGAATGCATCTTTCTGCTTTGGGGTTTTACATCTTGTGGTGATACTATCTTAGAGGAAGTTGCGGGGTTTTCTCCATTTATGGTTTCCCCGATCAAAACTCTTTGTGTCTCTTGTCTCTTTTGATGTGCTTATGTTATTGCTGTGCTTGTTATTCTCTCGGTGAAAAGATCCTAACATAATGCTAGCTTAAATGTTGAAAAACTAACAACAGCTTTAGGTTGGAGTCCATGGGTATGGCCATGGCTTTGCATTCCAACATATTTAATCTCTTCAATATCTATACTGCATACTTTCCCTGGTTGAGAAATATTTCTTCTGAACTTTGTCATATTTCTAGACCTAGGAAATAGTGCATTAACCCAAGGTCTTTCATCTCAAATTCTTCTGCTAGTTTCTTCTTGCTTTCCATGATCTGCTTCTCCTTCCCTGTCAAGAATAAGTCATCCACATATAATAACAGGATGACAGGTTCATCTTCTACAACCTTGAGATAGAGGTTAGGATCAGCTTTACTCTTGGTAAAACCCATAATTGACAGGAAAGTGCCATACCAAGCTCTGGGAGCTTGCTTCATGCCATAGAGGCCCTTCTTCAACTTACATATATGAGTCCATCTGTCTTCAACTTCAAATCCTTTCGATGTAAAACTCTTCCCCAATCATACCAGTAAGGAAGGATTGTCTTTACTTGATCATGGAAGAAACTACCATCATAGTTCTGAAGGAAGTGTACCTTGCTTCTTGGAGTAAGTGTCTCTTCGAAATTAATTCCCTCTTTCTTATAGAAACCTCTAGCCATAAGTATTTCCTTACTTCTATCAGCGACATATTTTATCTTGCAAATCCATTTGTAAGATACCACATCCTTGCTTTCTGGTTTGAGTACTATATCCCAAACATCATCATAACATCTTCCATGAGTTCGTCTTGTCAGATCATCAACATATCCTAGTCTTCTGCATTCAACTTTGAAGGTTGGAACCCACTTTACTCTTGGTAAAGTCTTGATCCATCAGGAAGTTTTCCATCATGTCGTACCATGTCGAACTTAGATATATTCTGTAGTCACTTCCCCTAAAGTGGAGTATTATCTTCCTTCTTCATTCTGTATAGGTGATTCTATGCTTGATATATACTGGTCAATAGAGTATGTCATGTCATAGTCTATTCTTTCTTAGGAAAATCATGATTCTTTCTTTGTACACTTGTTCTTGCAGATCCATATGGAAGATACTACGTACTTCCCTTTATGTCTTGAAATCATATCATATACATCATTACCCATAATCAACTGTTATTCTTTGATCATAGCTTCTTTCATAGCATTTTTTTTCTTCATATTGATTTATCTCTCATACCCATGGTGGTCTTCATCCTTCGAGGTGGATCTACCACTCTTTGAAGCTCTTTCTTTTGTCATGGTGTCTCTGACCCTAGGAGCTTCAGATTCATGTTTATTGAATTGTCATTACTTATTCTTTGGAACAAGTATCATCCTTCGTTTCTTTTAGGAGGTTTTACATGACCTTTCCCATCACATGCATGCAAACAACACATCAACTAAATATAATCAAATGCATAACAAGACAATATCATTAAATGACAATTGAATACTTATATTTTGTTTGTTTCATGGGTAGACTCCTTCTTGATCATTCTTCTTCATCATCTTTTTCATCCATGAAATCATCATTTCTTATCCAAATGATAAGATGGATAAGAGGTTCGTCAAGAATTGAGTTCTTCATATTCCTCATCGCTTGAGGGATCTTCTTTGAATGGTGAAAGCTTGATCTTCAATTTGCTCCCGTATTTCTTCTTCTCTTCTTATGAGACGAGCTTCTCCTTCTTCCCAGAGTCAATTGAAAGTAATCACTTCCTTTTGGCACACATTCCTCACATGAATGAATCCCATGATCATGGGAGGCCATTCTCTGCTTCTTCTTCTACTGCTTCAAGATGTTATGCATTCTGGATCTTCACATTCTTCAACTGTTTTCTCAAATCCATCTTCTGAATTATGTTCTTATCTTCAAATAGCTTGATCAAGGAATCAAACATCTTCAGTGTCTTTAGGGAAGACACTTGTGGTACAAGTTGATCCGTGATTGAATCAACAATGATCTTCTTGGCCTTGATCAAGTTCTTCTTGTGTAAGGATTTGAGGCTCATCTCCCTCTAGAACTGGAACCTCTCTACTCATGTAGGTGTCCAATTCATTTTCTTTAGAGAGATCAAATGCTTCCATGCTTGGAATTTTTCAACCTCACCAATCTTATCATCAAGCTGATGTGATAGATCACTTTGAAATGAGAACCTCAAATGCAAATAGCAAAATATTAGATCTTACCGATTTGAGGTGTCCATCCTGCTTTCGGAGCTGGCTGATCTAGGGTTTGTCAGAGAAATCCTAATTTTTAAAACTTCAAATATTTCAGATTTGATTGGATAGAAAGATATATCTCTTTAAATGGAGCTGTCCAATGTACTCCTTTTCTGAAAACAGTGGAGGGAAGCTCCCGGAACAAGAAGCCCTAGTTTTCCAATTTCTTCTGCAGAAATGCCTGTTACTGTTTCTGTGATATCTCCGAAATTACTACTTGTCTATGTATAAAATTTCTCACTGAGGTAACCTTGCATGTCCGTGATCCAAAACCATAGGTTTCATCAGAATTGATTTCACCAATTGGGATTTATGATCATTCGCCCAAGGTGACCTGTTACAGTACTGTTTAGAACAGTGAAGTTGTACGACATGACACATGTCACTGGTTCATCGTCCTGTTTGAAAATTAGGACCACAAAAAGTAAAGTCTATTCTATTCCTGGAACATCTATAGGAATTCCATTTGGACCTCTGTACCGCACGCTACAGCAATTCTCCCCAGGTGTCTTGTTTAGGGATGAATTCTAGAAGAGGCTAGAACCCTAACTTGCAGGGATCATATCTCCCAGAATATAGCGAATATGAGGGTGAATTTTGGATACAATGTAAATCAGGATTTCATCTTTGGCCTTTACAATTTTCAACTTCTGATCCTTCGCCAATCTCAGGATATAGCGAATGTACCAAAACTTAGTAGTTTTAGTATTTAGGGTTTTTCCAGATCGGGGTCAAACTAGGGTTTGAATTTCCTAGAGTTTCACCCAACCAAATTTCTTGTTCCAGGTATCTAAACTTCGATTTTTATGAGGAGAACAATCCTATGCTGGGCTCACTCAAAAATTATTCTTCTGTAGAAATCCTTAATTTTCCACACCAAAACTGAAAATGCTCGGAATCAAATTTCGCTTCGACAGAAAGATGTGCCCTTCAATGGAGATTCAGTCTAGCCTTCTTTTGCTGATCAATCATGGATAGAGACCCAAAAAATAGGAATCCCTAGATTCTTTAGCTGGACAATGTCTTCTTTCAGGGTGGCTCTGATACCATGTTAAAGTTTCATATGCTGAGCTAGATCGTTAGTATTTCATTTCGATTTCATAACAAAAGCATATAAACAGGATCACTGAAAGATAGACAAGCACAGCCATACAAAAGGAGAACACAAAGATTTATCCTGGGAAAACCCTAAAGGGAAAAACCCAATAAAAGCTTCCTCAATATAGATGCCTCAAAAGATAAAAGATAAAACCAACAAGGAGATCAAAGACTGATCCTCCTCCTTCTCCGGCTACTTCTCTTCTCCACTAATGCGCTACACAAGTGAGAGTGTGTGTGTCTCAAATGAGGAGCACCACACCTCTATTTATATTCATCCGTTCACTTGAATTAACTCATTCGACATGTAGGCTCGAGTTAATCATGTAGGTTCAAGTGAAACATGTAGGCTCAAGTAACCACACTGGGGTGCTAATGACCCACCTTTACAAATAGAGGGGACAACCTCATGACTCTTATTAGTTCTTCCTAATAGAAGCATTGGGGTACAAGATAATACAAGTGGTTCTCTCGGTAGGACCATCGGAGACCACAAAATATACATATAGAATATTCTTTGAAGTTACAATATTTCAACATTTTTCCCAGTTATAACCAAATTCATATCTGTAAAGAGGATCAATACAAAACTGCTTTCTCTAATTCCTAGGGCATGTTTGTGTATCTTGTCATGCTGCTTGGCCTTAAAAATGCTTGAGCCACTTTTCAGTGGGCCATGACCTTTCTCCTTCGCGACCTCATTCACATTATCTTGGTCTATTAATACGACCTCACAGATTGATCTCAAAAGCATTTTGAACATTTGGACGACTTACGACAAGTCTTCTTGTGATGTTACAAATATAACGTATGCTTGAACCCCCTAAAGTATGTCCTTTTTGTCCTAGTCAGTCACTTAATAGGATTCATCATGTCCCACAAAGGGATTTTTATGCATCCTATGAAGGTTCAAGCCATGTTAAATCCCCCCCATGTACTCTGATCCAATTGCAAAGCCTCCAAGGCAAGGCCAATTTCTTTCACCGATTTAATCAAGACAATGCAACAAAATTCCATTGATGCTTATGCTTTTTTTGTACCAACATCCATTTTGTATGGGATGAGCATGAACACATCATTTTTGTGCGTTGAAACAAGATCTAACTTCCGCTCCATTGTTGTATCCTCCCGAATTCATTAAGAAGTTTATCCTCTTTGTGTCGTCTTCCAAAAATGCTATCTTTGGAGTATTGGTCCAAGAATATGATGCTCATCAATAGAACATCATTTATTATGTAATTCGAAAACTTTTCAAACCACCGTTATGTTACTCACATGAAGAGAAGATGGACCTCGCTATCATATCTTTGGTACATAAGCCATGTCACTACATTCTATTGAGCTAAACTCTAGTTGTGGCTGATTCCAACCCCATGTGTTATCTCTTGAGCCACCTCCTTGTCCAAAGTCATGCGACCAAGTGGATTGTTGTTCTACAATAGTACGACCTGGAATTAGTCACACCGAAAAGAAACAAAGCTTTGGTGTTAGCTTCCTTGATGGAAAACTTCCCTGTTGATGTATTTGTAACTTCGGAATGTATTCAATTGTATATCTTATGTATTGTACCCCGATGTTTATTCTAGGAAGTATCTGTAATGTAATTGAGTCATGCCATGCCCCAATGTTCTGATCGGGAGATTAAATAATGTAAACAAGTCATGTAAAGTCATTGAGGTTAAACCTCCATTGTAATTCAGGGAAATAGTCCTCACAATTGAGTCAAGGTTAACCCTCCTTGTTGATCAGAGGGAAAAGTCCCCACTTTTGTGGGGCACTAGGGTTATTAGACTCTCCTAGAGATGTCGGCCCTGGTAAGTAATTGTTAAGTGAGGATGACTTGTTGGAGTGGACATTAAGTGAACGAAAGAATATAAATAGAGAGTGAGCTTCTTTATTTATCATACACACACTCACTCACTAGGGCACATGAGTGAGAGAGAGAGAGAATAGCTGTGGAGATCATCTTTTCTGTCTTTGGGTTTTACTGCTTCCATTGGTGCTCATTATATGTCTGAGGAAGTTGTGGGGTTTTCTCCTTTATGGTTTCCCCGAGCAAAATTCTTTGTGTCTCTTGTCTCTTGTGTTTATTGTTGTGCATGTTATTCTCTTAGATAAGATCCTAATATTATATTGCTTAAATGATAAAAATCTAACATGGTATCAGAGCTAACCTGAGAAAAAGACACTGTGTAGTTACAGAAGCTAGGGCTTGTTACTTTTTGGGTCTCTCTCCAAAATCAGCAAAAGGATGCTAGGATGACTCTCCATTGAAGGGCACATATTTATGTCGAAGCAGAATCTGATTTCGGGCATTCTCAATTTTTGGTGTGGGAAATTATGGCTTTTTATAGAAGAGGAATTTTTGAGTGAGCCCAGAATAAGATTGATCTCCTCATAAAAATAAAAGTTTATAGACCTGTGTCAAGATTTTTGGTTGGGTGAAACTCTGGAAAAGTCAAACCCTAGTTTGACCTCGGGCCTGAAAAGCCCTAAAATACTGAAAATGATATTTTTGGTATATTTGCTATATATCTATATTGGAGAAGGAGAAGGTACCAAAAATTTCACACATCGAATATAAATTCCTGAGGTACATTGTGTCCAAATTTCAACCTCATATTTTCTATATTCTAGGAGATATGATTCCTCCAAGTTAGAGTTCTAGCCTCTCCTAGGATTCCTCCCTAAACAGGACATCTGGGGATAATTGTTATATCTCGGGATATGAAGTTCCAAATGAAATTTATCAAGATTTTCCAGAAATCAAACAGACTTTAATTTATGTGATAAAAGTTTCATACCCCGAAGATGAAACAATGACACATGGAAGTCTGTACAACTTTGCTATGCTGAACAGTCCTGAAACAGGTCACCTTGAGAAAACATGCATAAGTCCCAATTGGTGAAACCAATGTTTATGAAAATGATGGTGTTGGAACAAGGATAGACAAGGAGACCTAAGTACAAAATTGCAGACATAGAGGAGCAGTACTTTCACATACCCCGCAAAAATAGTATAAAGCATTTATGCAGAAGAAATTGGTAAACTAGGGTTTCTTATTCTGATATCGTCCCTTTATTGTTTTTAGAAAATGAGTACATTGGATAGATCACCTTGAAGAGGTATATATTTCTATCCAATCAGATCTAAAATATTCCAAGTTTTAAAAATTATGGTTTCTCTGACAAACCCTAGATCAGCCAGCTCCCGAACCAGGACAGACACCTCAAATTGGTAAGATCTAATATTTTTCTATTTACATTTGAGGTTATTATTTCAAAATGTCTAATCACACTAGCTTGATGACAACATTGGTGAAACTGAAAAATTCCAAACATAGAAGTATTGGATCTCACTCGTTCTTTAAGAAAATGAATTGGACACCTACATAAGTAGAGAGGTTCCAGTTCCATAGGCAGATGAGGATAAAAATCCTTACACAAGAAGAACTTGGTCAAGGCCAAGAACATCATTGTTGATTCAATGAAGAATCACTTTATACCACAAGTTTCTTCCCTAAATACATCGAAAGAGATGTTTGATTCCTTGACCAAGCTATTCAAAGGGAAGATTATAAATCAGAAGATGAATTTGAGAAAACAGTTGAATAATGTGAAGATATAGAATTCAGAGACCATACAATCATACTTTACAAGGGTATCCCAAATAAAAGAACAAATTGTAGCAGTAGAAGAAGAAGTGGATAACGCAGAAGTTGTGATAACCACCTTGAATGGCCTCCCGGGATCATGCGATTCTTTCATTTGAGGAATGTGTGCCAGAAGGAAGTGATTAATTTCAGCAGACTCTAGGAAGAGCACACATAAGAAGAAGATCGAATCATAATAACAGAAAATAAGATGGGAGTAACTGAAGATCAAGCTCTCACTATCCAAAGAATATCCCTCAAGCGATGAGGAATACGAAGGAATCAACTCTTGAAGAACCTCTTATCCATATTATCATTTGGATAATAAATGACGAATGAAGAAGATGATGAAGCTGAAGGCTCAAGAAGGAGTCTAGCCATGAAAAAAATAAAGATAAGTATTCAATTGTCATTTCATGATATTGTTTTGTTATGTACTTGTTTATATTAAGTTGATGTGCTATAAATGTTTGCATTAATGACAGTATACTACTAATATGCATGTGATGGGTAAGTCAGGATTAAGGGGGGGTGTTATAATAATCAACCCATAGTTTACTACCTTAGACATTAATTTAATTATTTTTGTCTTATTTTCCTAGTTCATGTGTCCCACCTTATGCAAGTTGTCAATTACCTATCCATAGTGGTCCAACTTGCCTAATTTGACCCATGTAGTGCTTGGGTAACCTCAAGCAATCAATTTTGCTTTATTCCTGGTCTCCTAGGTGCCCTTCTGCTTTTTCTGCTTTATTGCCTGCTTTTTCAGTGTTTTAAGGCAATAGGGAAAGTTTGACTAGGTGAGGTGAACTAATTTTTTGTCCTCTTCATCCTCCACTCTTTTCTCCATGAAAAAGAATGTATGAGTTGTCATTCCACCACTCTTTATCTTTCCTAAGCCATTTTTCCAATTCATGAGCTCCATGACAGATTTGGGATCATCGTTTTACACCTATGGGGGATTTGCTTAATTTTAGTAAGCCTGATTTATGCTAGATTCGAATTGCTCCTCATGCATTAGAATCCCTGATGTATTTTATTTATATAGAAACCTATTATTTTACAGGTTTGGCTATTGTACACTGAGTTAATATAGTTTAGTGTTCAGCTCCAATTTCAGTCTCTTTTGTGAGTGATTTTGCATGATCAATTGTTAATTGTTGTGAGTAAAATTAATCTATCACTGGGTTCAATTTCCACATGGTATCAGAGCCATTGTAGATCGATTTCTCTCCTTCAAAATTGTTTTGCAGGTTCGACATCAGTGACTGGGAGCCTTCTACTGACAGCCGGGATATATTTTCTAAGCTATGGATCAATCACAGAAAACTATCTTGACTCCCTTCAATTTATTTGAATGGAAATAAAAGATGGAGATACTGTTGAGAGAGAAAGGCCTCTACAGGGTGACTATGGCAACAAAAGTAGAGCCCAATGCAGGTGCAGAGAAGATAAAATGGCACAACAGGAGGGATGAGGCCTATGGTCTCCTATGTCTGAGTATTTCCAGAGACCTCCTTTTCCATCTTGATGGATTGACATCACCGAATGAAGTATGGGAGAATATTTCTGATATTTTTGGAAAGACAGATGAGATGAGGGGACATCAAGTTGAAAATGAGCTGATTTCTCTGAGTCCAAATAGCTTTGAATCCCTGCAGCTATATTTCTCCAAGTTCAAAGAACTTGTTTTGCAGCTGAAACAGTGTTGGATCGAAAAGAAGGATGATCAGCTCATCCTGGCCATTCTCTCAAAGCTAGGCACTGACTATTTAGTGTCTGTTTTGACCTTCTATGCCATAAAACTGACAGCTCGAACCTGGAAGATGCCTAGCCTTGCATATTTCATGGAATCTCTCACACAAGAAAGGATAAGCTGGTGATTATGGGCGCCATCAAACCATCCAAATATCAAGCTCTGATTGCTGGAGATTTGAAGGTGGATTCAAAAAGCAAAAATA
>LPNX010900444.1:1894-48668 GCA_001517045.1 Pseudotsuga menziesii | reverse complement strand
AGATGACTCTCTCACTGAAAGTTTGGGCAAAGGGAGGATTGATCTTGATCATGGTCAGTTCAGCAATGTGTTGTATGTGCCTGGTCTTGCCTCCAACCTATTGTCAGTGTACCAGATGACCCACACTGGGTCTCCTAAGAAAGTCATATTCACCCATGATGAAGTTGATATCACAGAGATCTCAAGTGGTAGAGTCATTGCAAAAGGAGTTACGAATCATGCTCAAAAGGTATACATGTTCTCACACTTCCTACCTTACTCAAACCCCTCTGCTCTTCTGATTCATGCTAATGAGGCTAGCAAGCTTTGGCATGAAAGATTTTTCCACCTAAATTACAAGTATCTTTCTGATCTTAGTGAAAAGAGATGGTCATAGGGTTGCCCAAGATAAAATTTTCGAAAGGAGTCTGCCAAGGTTGTATCCTAGGAAAACACCCAGAGCACAAATTTGAGAGAGCTAGTCATGAGAGAACCTCTGCACCCCTCGAGCTGATTCACAGTGATTTTGCTGGCCCATTCCCTCATATGTCCATGAGTCAGGCCAAATATGTATTGAATTTCATTGATGACTTTTCCAAGTATTGCTGGGTTCACTTCTTGAAACACAAGTATGAAGGTTTTGGCCTATTCAAAGTCTTTAAGGATTTGGTTGAGAACCAGTCTGGAAGGAAACTCAAGGTCCTCAGATCTAAAAATGGTTGTGAGCATGTCAAGTCTGATTTTATTAATTATTGTACAGATGCAGCATTCTATCCCTTACACACCACAGCAAAATGGTGTTGCTGAGAGGAAGAACAGATCACTGAAGGAGATGGCAACATGCATGATGGAGGAAAAAACTTTGCCACCAAAGTACTGGGCCAAAGCTATCAACTATGCAGCCTATATTTAGAATAGGGTATCTCATAAACATCTTGATGGTATGAATCCCTTCGAATCATGGAGTGGGCACAAGCCAGATGTGACCCATTTCAGGATTTTTGGCTCAAAGGCTTGGGCTAGAATTCCAACAGAGAAGAGGAAGGCTTTGCAAAACCAAATCCAAGAGTGTCTTTTTGTTGGATACTTTGAATATTCAAAAGGGTACAAACTGATAAATTTGAGCACAAACAAATCCTTCATCGAAAGGTGTGTTCAGTTTGAAGAAGAACCCCTTGCAGTAGTGGAAGTTGGAGAAGCCTCTTCTCCACCTAAACCTCAGGAAGTAAGTAAAGAGTTTGTTGAACTTGATGATTCTGATTTGTCTGATGGAGATGAGTTTATTGCAGACCCTAAGATCCCTACAAGGCCAAAATTGGCATCCAATACACTACATGCAGCAGGAGAGCTAGCTGGGGATCCCAATGACCCAAGGAGGACTAGATCTCAATTTGAGAGTGGTCTGTGCATGAAGGATCCTATGTTTTCTGAAAAATGCTATTTGATGGTGGAGTATAATCCTCAAACATATGAATAAGCAGCAGGAGATCCAAGATGGCAAACAGCCATGAAGGAGGAGTTCAACTCACTCCAGAAGAGCAACACATGGGAGCTAGTGGATCTCCCCCCAAGAAGAAAGTTAGTCCAGTGTAAGTGGGTCTATAAGACCAAATTTGCTACTGATGGCTGAAAACTGAAGTACAAGGCCATATTGGTAGCCAAGGGCTACTCATAGGTTCATGGAATAGATTACAATGAGACCTTTTCCCCAGTGGCAAAGATGGATTCCATCAGGCTAGCCTTAGCCATTGCAGCCTCAAGGCAATGGGAGGTACATCACATGGATGTAAAATGTGCCTTCCTGAATGGAGATCTCACTGAAGAGATATATATGCAGCATCCTCAAGGTTTTTCTACTAACCCTTATCTTGTGTGCAGGTTGAGAAAGTCATTTTATGGGCTAAAGCAAGCCCCCAGGGCTTGGTATGCCAAGATCGATAGCTTCTTGCTATCACTGAATTTTGTTCGGTGAAAATCAGATCCAAATGTATATTTGAAGTTATTTAATGGTTCATTAATGATCATTTTGTTATATGTTTATGACCTCCTCATTACAGGAAGCTCAAAGGCTGAGATTGCTTCCTTAAAGGGTGCTATGAACCAAGCCTTCTCCATGATAGATTTGGGGCTCTTAAGTCAATTTTTGGGGCTTGAGATTGCTCAAAACAAAGCTGGAATCAAGGTGAACCAGTCCAAATATGCCTTGGAATTTCTAAACAAATTCAGAATGAAGGATTGCAAAGCAAGCAAAACTCCTTTCCTTTCAGGAGTGAAGCTGGAAGAAGCTGATTCTTCACCTATGGTAAACAATACACTGTATAGGAAATTGATTGGATGTTTGTTGTATCTGACACATACTAGACCTAAAATTTCTGATGTAGTAAGTGTGGCTTCTAGATATATGGATCAGCCTCATGAGATCCATTGGAAAGAATCCAAAAGGATCCTTAACTTTGTTCAGGGAACAAGGACACATGGGATCTTCTATAAAGAAAAATATGATCTTGATTTGATTGGATTTACTGACAGTGATTGGGCAGGTGATAGCATAGATAGAAAGTCCACATCAGGATATGTGTTCATGCTTGCAGAAGGGCCAATCAGCTGGTCAAGCAAGAAACAGAGTGCCATTGCACTCTCATCTACAGAAGCAGAGTACAGAGGAGTTGTTAATGCAACAACTCAATGTTTATGGTTGCAGGGATTACTTGGAGAGTGTGGCTTCGAATCAGAGTACTCAACTACCATCTACTGTGATAACCAGAGTACCATTTGAATCTACAAAGATCCAGTTAAGAAGCAGAGAACCAGACACATTGAGATCCATATGCACTACATCAGAGAGCTTGTGCATGATGGCACCATTCACCTACTCTTCTGTTCATCTTCAAAACAAGTAGCTGATATCTTCACCAAAGCATTTTGTGAGAAGACCTTCAGCAATCTCAAATCACTGCTAGGGATTGTTGATCATGCTGTAAAGCATGAGTGAAGACAATATTTCCAAATTTTGTTTTACAGTCCATGTTTAAGGGAGGATTTTCCCAAGTTGGTTTTGCCTCTTTCCTTGTTTAAATGGACATGCAGTATGTAAAGGGTGACTAAGCCTTGTTTATAGGCCCTATTATTTTCTGATATATTACTCATAAGTCAGGCTTAAGGGGGGGTGTTAGAATAATCAACCCATAGTTTACTACCTTAGACATTAATTTAATTATTTTTGTCTTATTTGCCTAGTTCATTTGTCCCACCTTATGCAAGTTGTCAATTACCTATCCATAGTGGTCCAACTTGCCTAATTTGACCCATGTAGCACTTGGGTAACCTCAAGGAATCAATTCTTCTTTATTCCTGGTCTCCTAGGTGCCCTTCTCCTTTTTCTGCTTTATTGCCTGCTTTTTCAGTGTTTTAAGGCAATAGGGAAAGTTTGACTAGGTGAGGTGAACTAGTTTTTTGTCCTCTTCATCCTCCACTCTTTTCTCCTTGCAAAAGCATGTATGAGTTTTCATTCCACCACTCTTTATCTTGCCTAATCCATTTTTCTAATTCGTGAGCTCAATGACAGATTTGGGATCAACTTTTTACACCTATGGGGGATTTGCTTAATTTTAGTAAGCCTGCTTTATGCTAGATTCGAATTGATCCTCATGCATTCAAATCCCTGATGTATTTTATAGGGTTGGCTATTTTACACTGATTTAATACAGTTTAGTGTTCAACTCCAATTTCAGTCTCTTTTGTGAGTGATTTTGCATGATCAATTGTTAATTGTTGTGAGTAAAATTAATCTATCACTGGGTTCAATTTCCACAATAATAATTTACCATTATGAAATTTTTCTAATCATACAACTGGTGCATTTGACTTGTAGGAAAGATCACGTACAATCACCTACAAGAAAAGAATGATGAGACTTGTTCCAAAGAACAAGTGATGACAGTTCAAGATTCACTCTAATAATCCAAAATGAAGAATGATGTCTAGGATGGAGTATTGAGACCTGGAGGGAAGTTCCTAGTTCCATCATGCAGTAGATGGGAACATCGTGGGATACAAGGAAAGATTCATAGCATGAGGCTTCTCATGGAAAGAAGGCATAGACTACGAAGAGACATTTGCAGCCACCAGAAGTTAAGACACATGACAGGAAGACTCATGTGTGTGAATTAAAGAAGGCCTTGTACGAGCTTAGAAGACACCCATGGGATAACACATACATGAGGATCTTGAAGATCACCTAGAGTGATGAAGATCTTAACCTTTTATACAAGGTTGAAGATGAAAGCCTACAGAGGATGACAAGCTCACAGATGGTTGTGAGAAGAATGTTTTCAAGATAAAGGATCTTGGTATCCAGTGACCCTATATGGATAAATAGAATATTAGTAGTAGAGGAAGCTACTTGTCACTCCAGTACAGAATGTTTCAATGCATAAAGTATGAAGGCAGAGGGAGAATGATGCTCCACTTCAGAGGGAGTGACTACAGAAGATCCCAAGGTTTGACATGATACAACAGGATGGACAGATTACTGATGACTCTAGGCTTTACCTTTGCTTCAAGTTTGAAGGTGGAAGACCAGTAATTCTCTTGTTACATGTTGATGACTAGTTCCTGACAGGAAAAGAGGAACTCATTAAATTTTCAAGAAGGAGACTTGCTGCCGAGTTCGAGATGAAGTACTTGGATATGATGCACTACTTTCTAGGAATATAGGTGTAGGAGAATGTGGATGGAATATCCGTGGGACAAGGGAATTATGCAGTAGATATCATGAAAAGGTTTACTATGATGGACTGCAAGGACATGGCCACACCTATGGCATCAAACCTGAAGCTATTGAGTGTTGCTGCATCAGATTCAGTTGATGCCACGATGTATTGTTAGATGATTTGTTCCTTGATGTAGCTGATGAATATGAGACCAGCTATTTTCTTTGTTGTGAACACATTGAGACATGTTCACCTGATGGTTGAAAAGCATACAGTGAGGTACCTAAAGGGTACATTTGAGTATGGGCTCAAGTATGATACGAATCAGAAGATTAACCTGGACGGTTATGTGGGTTTGTATTGGGCAGGAAGTGCCATTGATAGGAAGAGCACTTCGAGGTGCTACTAATTCAGTATGAGATCAGGTGTGATCTCTTGGTTTAGTAGGAAGGATTCCTATATGGAACTGAGTATAGCCAAGGAAAAATATGTTGCCACTTGCTCGGCTATTTGGGAGGTAGTATCTTTCTTTTGAAAATTACTATTTGATTTGATTGATATGACATGCATTTTTGTATGATGCATAGAGAAGCAGTGAAGCTCCAGTATGTGATCCAGATTAAGATCTCTTGAACGAAGGATTTCTAGCATAGTTGGTGAGACAGGTTGTCTGAGCATAAATCCTAGTGAAGCTCATAGGTTTCTCAGATGTAAACACACATGTAGGTTGTCCTTGGGTGTAATTGGTCCTAGTGAAGCTCGCAGGTTATCCTTGGACGTAATCATCCCTGATGTGATTCTATGCTAGAAATGGCCAGAGTGAAGTTTGAGTACATCACAAAGAATCTTGGTGTTCTTTAGATTGAGGTTCCATCCAAAGGGAATTGATGTGTCTGTGAGCCATTCTGACATGGTGGTAGGCGGGGCCTCCCATGTTCAGATATAAGTGCAGAACCATTCTAAGATGGTGGTAGGCAGGGCCTCCCATGGTCAGATATAAGTGCAAAGCCATTCTGACATGGTGGTAGATGGTGCCTCCCATGGTCAGATGTAAGGGATGGTCCATTCTAACATGGGGGAAGGCTGGGCCCTCCCATCGTTAGATGTAAGGGCTAGGCCATTCTGACACGGGGGAAGGTTGGGCCCTCCCATGGTCAGATGTAAGGGTAGAGCCATTATGACATGAGGGTAGGATGGGCCCTCCCATGGTCAAATGTAAGGGAAAATCCATTCTGACATGGAAGCAGGGTGGGCCCTCCCATGGTCAGATGTAAGGGTTAGGCCATTTTGACATCGGGGAAGGCTAGGCCTTCCCATGGTCATATGTAAGGGATGGGCCATTCTAACATGGGGGTAGGCTGGGCCCTCCCATGGCCAAATATAAGTGTTGGGTGGGCCTTTCTGAATGGGTCAGATATAAGTGTTGAAGAAGATGAATACCTACATGGAGGTTAGGCCTACAACCAACAGGAAAAAGGGTTGGCTCTGTAGAACTTCATGTGATGAGAATAATGAAGATAGCACCATTTGATTGAGATAGCGGAAGCAATAATGATGATGATGATCCAATGATGATACAGCTTTGATGATGATCCAGGTCAAGTGCTGATCCATACTTGATGATGATCTAGTGATACTCTAGATCAAGTGATGATCCAAACTTGATGATGATCCAGTGATGCTCCAGATCAAGTGATGATCCAGACTTGATGAAGATGATGAAGATGATGAAGATGAATTGAATGTGAATATGACTTGAACATGAAGATGAATTGAAGATGAAGATGACTTGATGATGATCCAGATGATACAGTTAAGAATATTTGTGTTGATAAATTGTGTCAAGAAAATACCTTCCTAGTTAAGAGGGAGTGTTGATGTATTTGTAACTTCAGAATGTATTCACTTGTATATCTTATGTATTGTACCCCAATGTTTATTCCAGGAAGTATTTGTGATGTAATTGAGTCATGTCATGCCCTGATGTTTTGACCAGGAGATTCAATAATGTAAACAAGTCATGTAAATTCATTGAGGTTAACCCTCCATTGTAAGTCAGGGAAATAGTCCCCACAATTGAGTCAAGTTTAACCCTCCTTGTTGATCAGAGCGAAAATTCCCCATAGTTGTGGGGAACTAGGGTTATTAGACTCTCCTAGATATGTTTCCCCTGGTAAGTAACTGTTAAGTGAGGTTGACTTGTTGGAGTGGACATTAAGTGAAAGAAATAATATAAATAGAGAGTAAGCCTCTCTATTTATCACACACACACTCACTCACTGGGGCGCATGAGTGAGAGAGGAGAAGCTCTCTCAAGTAAGAGAGAGAGAGAGAACAACTATGGAGATCATCTTTTCTATCTGTTAGTGCTAGAAATTATTCTTAGACTACGAAAGAACAAGCCAACACAATCTCAATAAACACAATTAAGTAAAATAGGTATTTCTAGGGTTTTGGTTGTACAATTTGTAGGCAAGAGGGAAGAAACTTCATGAAACTAAAGAAAACACTAAATAATGAACATTTGAAGGACTGGGATGCATAACATATAAAATATAAACCAAACATAATAATCACAGCACTGAATTCAGCTCCTCATTCTGTTGTGTCAGCTCTTGAATAGTTTGTTTTAGTTCTGTAAACAGGCTCTTTGTCTATCTCTTTCTTTTTAAATCCTCTTTAGATACTAAAATAAATTCCTGATAGTGACTATTTACTTCTTCCAAATATTCTCTCAGTCTTCTATTTGCAGTCACTAATCCTTCATTGGTTTCATGCAGGTACTCAATTTGATGTTTGTATTGCTTGATACTCCTTTGCAAATTTTCATTTTCAGAATCAATGCATTTCCCTTCTAATACTGGCTACATTCCTTCAGGCATCCAAGGGATTTTCAGCTTCCTAAAAATTTCTTCATCTTCTTCCATATGCTCTATCAAGGTCACAGGGATTTCTAAATACTATTCAGCTTTAATATTGCACTGAGCTGATTTCTCAGCAACCTCTCCTTTCTCTATACAAGAGCTCTTTAAATCATTTTGATGTTGTTCTACAATCATCTTCTTTCGAATCTCAATGAATATTTCTGAGATCTTGGTTTCTATAAAAATTGGTTTATTTTCTAAAAATATTTTCTTTTTTCCCTTCATAACTTCTTTATTTTGACCTTCATAGTATTCTAGGTCTTCCTGAGATAAAGAATCTTCAATTTTTGTAATCTTTTTTTTCAGCTAGTTTAGGGTTTAACAGGTTCTTCATATTTAATCTGAGTTTGTTCTTTGGCCTAGTCTTGGGCCTCCAAGCTATTCCAATTTCTCCTAACATTTTTAAAACCTTCCCTTGATGTTTAATAGAAGCTAATTGGACAACTTTCCTTTTCCTTTCTCATGACATTGTCTCTTCTTCAGAATGTGTATGTATATCCAGTTTGGTATGAACACTAGCTTCATTAGATAATGACCTTTCCTCTTCTTCAAAGGGTATTGTAATAGGAACATGTTCCTGCTCTTTTACATCTTCCTTTACACCTTGATTCAATTCTAAAGGAAAAGCATCTTCTACAAGCTCGATTTCCTTCACTTCTAACTTTGAAACTTTGTTTTCTTCAATACTGATTTGTTGTTCAACATCAATGTTTTCATCTTCTTGTTTCAAATATTTTTCTGTTTCACTACCTTCTTCACTCTTGACTGTGACTTTCTTTTTAAGCTTCTTGACCAAATTTTGACCTTTATTTAACTGTCTCTTCTGAGACTGCTCTTCCTTCTCTATTTGAAAACCAGACCAAAATAGGAAATATTCCCATGTTTTCTCCCTTTTTTGAAGTACAGTACTTATAATTATTTTTATAAGCCCATGATGAAACACAGATTGTTTGGTGTGATCCTGATGTTCCTTCACCCTGCTAGACATCTTCTGTAGACTTTTCAAGAAGAAGAATGGGAGATTCATTTTGGCTTCATGGCTGAGATGTTGTAAGAACCTAAAATGATACTTGAAAACAAAAGCAAATCTCCCTTCATAAGTGATATAACTTTGTAGGATTTTGATAGGATATATCTATTTTGGTTTAAATTTCTGAATAGGTACTCCCTTTCCCCAATCTTCTACTACATCTGGAAGTAAGTATTTCTGAGCATCAAAGGTGAAAGGAACTTTTTAAAACTAGTATTCACCCTCATCTAAAATCCCTGTAGCTTCTGCTAAAAATTCCCTGGTCATCTTAAACTTCAAAGTATCTTGAAGTATCAAAGGTTACCATATCCTTATCCAAACACTGAGCAAATTTATAAGAGACTTCTGAGTGATATCCCTCAATTGTTTAAAAAAAAACTAACCACCCTGCCTCTGAAAACAATTTTTCACAGTCTAGAAAAGTCTGAACCCAGCTCATGTCTAAAGGTTCAACTCTATTGGTTTTACCACTTCTTTTCAGTTTTGAATGACTATCAAATTGCTTCTTTCAATAAAACAAACTCTAAATCTATTCAAGTATTGACAATCTGACAGACAATGCTATATTGGGAAACCAAAACCCTAAACTGAACTCTCTTACTTAAAATGCTAAATTCTTTAATTACATTGACAGAGAATTTGATATTAAGTATGAATTAGGTTTACATACTAATAATCTTCATCCAATTCCATCATTAATCCTTTGCTTAGTAAAAACTCAAATACATGGACTTTGATATCAATTCGTAGCCTACCTGTCAAAGTGATGAATCCAAGTGCTAGAATCGTGTTTTCTTGACTGCCGGGTGTCCAATTTCATTCCTCAATATTATCTGAGCACTACGATAACTCCAAATGATCTCCCTTCAAAAGCCCTAATTTTTCAACCTGTTTCAGTATTTTATTACGCACTGCTAATACTTCGCCATGAACTCATATGATCTGCGTGCACTTTAGGGGATACGAAATTCAAGGCGCATTTGTCTCATCATGTTTAACCATCATTATTCCATCACTCTACAACAGACCACCACAACTCGCCCTCATGATGATTTGCTTGACGTATTCACACCTGTCACAATGATCTTTCTAGAGGAAACACATATCAAATCCATCAACTAAGTATGAATGACCTCTCATGTGTGAGAAGTTTTAAAAAAAATTAAACAAAAATGATCATTTTCAAACTACGTAATTTTCTTGTAGTGCATATGTGTAATTTTTTTAGGCTTACACTACAAGAAAGTTTGCTTTAATGATTTTAAAAAATATAACAAGTAGAAATGATTTAACTTAGGTAAAATGATCTAGATAAAAACTTTATGATATTTTTAGGACCTTTTTAATTCATATAACATTCTATAAGCCCCTAACTGTGAATTTCGATAAATAAAATCAAAATTGAAAAATAAAGATAAGAAATCATATAAACATGAAGATTAAAGAAAAAAGATTCAAACTGATAAATTTTCATATGCTTAGCTAAGACATCAGTATTTCATTTTATTTTCATAACAAAAGCATATAAACAGAATCACTGAAAGATAGACAAGCACAACCATACCAAAGGAACACAAAGATTTATCCCAGGAAAACCCTAAAGGGAATAACCCAACAAAAGCTTCCTTAATATAGATGCCTCAAAAGATAAAAGATAAAACCAACAAGGAGATCAAAGCCTGATCCTCCTCCTTCTCCAGCTACTTCTCTCTTCTCCACTAATGCGCTACACCTCTATTTATATTCATCCATTCACTTTAATTTACTCATCCGACATGTAGGCTCAACTAACCACACTGGGGTGCTAATGACCCACCTTTACAATTAGAGGGGACTACCTCATGACTCTTATTAGTTCTTCCGATTAGAAGCATTGGGGTACAAAGTAATACAAGTGGTTCTCCTGGTAGGACCATCGAGGACGACAAAAGATACATATAGATATTCTTCAAAGTTACAATATTTCAACACTCCCCCTTAATGAGAAGGGTATTCTACAACAACATCAACAACAAGAATAATAGGAGAGAGAGATAGAGGACATCATCAACATCATCAGGGTAACACATCTATAAATCATTGGAATCTTTTTGAACATCATGTAGTCTTCATCTTCAATCTTCAGTCTTCAGCATCATCAACACTTTGACCGCTTCGATCATCAACAACTTTGACTGCTTTGATTAGCAACATCTTCAGCACTTTGACCTCTCAATCAGCAACAACATCTTCAGTACTTTGTCCTTTCGATCAGCAACATCATCTTCAGCACTTTGACCTTTCGATCAACAACAACATCATCATCATATTCTGGTTTTTTGATCAGCAGCATCAACAACATCATCATCATACTTCGAACTTTTGAATAGCAACATCATCATCATACTCTGATATTTCAATCAAGAACATCATCATCATAAAAGCATCATCATCAAAGCATCACCATCAAAACATCATCATCATCAAAATCCGATCTTTCGATCAAGAACATCATCATCACACTTTGATCTTTCAATCAGAAACATCATCATTATCATCACATTCTTGACAACCGAAGTCACCAGATTGATTATGGGATAATCAATCCCTATCACTTTAGGACTAAGTACAAGGATGATGCAATCCTACCACCATCTCAATAACCAAAGTCACCGGATCCATTCTGAACCGAAGTTCACAGATGATACAATCCTACTATCTTGATGACCGAAGTCACCAGATCCATTTTGAACCAAGGTTCAAGGATGATACAATCCTACCATCTCTATGACCGAAGTCACCGAATCCATTTTGAACCGAGGTTCAAGGATGATATAATCCTACCATCTCGATGACCGAAGTCACCGGATCCATTCTAAACCAAGGTTCAAGGATGATAAAATCCTACCATCTCCATGACCGAAGTCACTAGATCCATTCTGAATCGAGGTTCAAGGATGATGCAATCCTACCATCTCGATGACCGAAGTCATCGGATCAATTTAGGGCAAGTGCCTAGGGATGATAAATCCCACTGCAACATCACTACTCCCCCTTTCAAGGAAGGTCTTTCTGAAAAACACCAAGCCTATCTCGAAAGTGTTCGAACTTTACTCGAAACAGAGGCTTCGTCACCACATCATCATCTACATCTTCAGTATGTGAATACTGAAAGCATCATCATCTATATCTTCAGTATAGAAATATGGAAAGCATCATCATCTCTATATTCAATATAGAAATACAGAATCACCATCATCTGCATATACAGTATGTAAATAATGAAACATCATCTATATCTTCAGTATGGGAATACTAAAACATCATCATTTGCATCTTATCTCATATGTAGAAATACCATATTTCTATGTGTTACGACGGAACACAGGGTTCTCTGTCATCACAACTCTGGTTATCACATAGAATCATTGTAGTATCCATCTTCAGGTCGAAGAGACCTGATATTAGCTTTTGAATCCATATGGCTTCACAACTTAGCAGAGCAATCTGCTATGTATTCTGCTTCAGCTGTGCTAAGAGAAACATTGGACTGTTTTCTGCTAAACCATGAAATCATAGCAGATCCCAAACTATAACATCCACCTGATGTGCTTTTTCTACCTGAGATACTTCCAGCCCAATCTGCATCTGTATCGCCATACAATCTATACTCATGGCTACCATCATAGTATAGACAAAAATATATAGTCCCTTTCAGATATCTCATCACATGTTTTGCTGCTACCAAGTGAACCCATCTAGGTTGAACTAGATATTGACTTAAGGTGTTCACAACAAAAAAAATGTTTGGTCTAGTATTTTTTAAGTACATCAATGACCCAATGATCTATTTGTAATGAGTCACATCCACTAACTCTGATGAGTCATCGGCTAACAGCTTCAGGTTGGAGTCCATGGGTGTGACCATGAATTTGCATTCCAACATATTGAATCTCTTCAATATCTCTACCACATACTTTCCTTGGTTGAGAAATATTCCTTCTGATCTTTGCCATACTTCCAGACCTAGGAAATAATGCATTAACCAAAGGTCTTTCATCTCAAATTCTTCTGCTAGTTTCTTCTTTCTTTCCATAATCTGTTTCTCATTCCCTGTCAAGAATAAGTCATCCACATATAATAACAAGATGACATGTTCATCTTATACATCCTTGAGGTAAAGTTAGGATCAACTTTTACTTTTGGTAAATCCCATGTTCGATAGGAAACTATATATTCTTCCATACCAAGCTCTGGGATCTTGCTTCAGGCCATAGAGGGCCTTCTTCATCTTGCATATGTGAGTCCATCTGTCTTCAAATTCAAATCCTTGTGACTATTCGATGAAAAACTCTTCCTTGATCATACCATTAAGGAATAATTGTCTTTACTTCATCATGCACCTTACTTCTTGGAGTAAGTGTCTCTTCAGAATTAATTCCCTCTTTCTTATAGAAACCTCTAGCCACAAGTGTTTCCTTACTTCTATCAGCAACATATTTTATCTTGCAAATCCATTTGTAAGATACCACATTCTTGTTTTCTAGTTTGAGTACTATATCCCAAACATCATTCTAGTATTCTTTCATCATAACATCTTCCATGAGTTCGTCTTGTCAGGTCATCAACATATCCTAGTCTTCTGCATTCAACCTTGAAGGTTGGAACCCACTTTACTCTTGGTAAAGTCTCGATTTATCATGAAGCTATCCATCATGTCGTACCATGTCAAGCTCAGATATCTTCTGTAGTCACTCCCCCTGAAGTGGAGTATCATCTTCCCTCTTCATTTTGTACAGGTGGTTCTATGCTTGATATATACTGGTCAATAGAGTATGTCATGTCATAGTCTATTCTTTCTAAGGCAAATCATGAACCTTGCTTTGTACACTTGTTCTTGTAGATCCATATGGAAGATACTACGTATTTCCCTTTATGTCTTGAAACCATATTGAATACATCATTCCTCATGATCAATTGTTACTCTTTGATCATAGCTTCTTTCAGAGCCATGGTGGTCTTCATCCTTCGAGGTGGATCTACCCCTCTCTGAAGCTCTTTCCTTCGTCAAGATATCTCTGACTCTGGGAGCTTCAGATTCATGTTTATTGAATTGTCATCACTTGTTCCTTGGAACAAGTATCATCCTTTTTTTCTTGTAGGCAGTTGTACAGGACCTTTCCTATAATTAAAATGCACTAGTTGCACGGTTAGAAATATTTCATAAAACATATGCATAACAACAAATTCTTATGCATCATGAAACTATTTAGCCAATACACCATTCATCCATATCTCACAGAAACTTTCTAGATGCCTTCCATCTCTACCATGACATCATTGAGATTGTGCACTAATCCAATATGTCAGAAAAGAGGTTTCATTCTAGATAAGTAGCAATGGAGAGTTGTATAGAACCATGAGCTACTTACCCATCACATGCATATTAGTGGTATCTAGTAATTAATGCAAACAATCTATCATGCATAACACATCAACTGAATATAATCAAATGTATAACAAAAAAATCATGAAATGACAATTGAATACTTATATTTTATTTGTTTCATGGGTAGAATCCATCTTGATCATTCTGCTTTATCATCTTCTTCATTCATGAAATCATCATTTCTTATCCAAATGATAAGATGAATAAGAGGTTCTTTAAGAATTGAGTTCTTCATATTCCTCATCACTTGAGGGATCTTCTTTGAATGGTGAGAGCTTTATCTTCAATTGCTCCCATCTTTCTTCTTCTCTTCTTATGAGACAAGCTTCTTCTTCTTCCTAGAGTCTGTTGAAAGTAATTACTTCCTTCTGGAACACATTCCTTGAATGAATGAATTCTATGATCCTGGGAGACCATTCATGGTGGATATCACCACTTCAAGATGTTCTGCATTCTAGATCTTCACATTCTTCAACTGTTTTCTCAAAGCCATATTCTGATTTATGTTCTTATCTTCAAATAGCTTAATCAAGGAATCAAACATATTTGGTGTCTTTAGGGAAGACACTTGTGGTACAAGTTGATCCGTGATTGAATCAACAATGATCTTCTTGGCCTTGATCAAGTTCTTCTTGTGTAAGTCTTTGAGCCTGATCTCCTTTTGGAACTGAAACCTCTCTACTCATGAAGGTGTCCAATTCATTTTCTTCAGAGAGATCAAATACTTCCATGCTTGGAATTTTTCAACTTCACCAAGCTTACAATCAAGCTGATGTGATAGATCACTTTGAAATGAGAACCTCAAATGCAAATAGCAAAATATTAGATCTTACCGATTTGAGGTGTTCGTCCTGCTTCCGGAGCTAACTGATCTAGGGTTTGTCAGAGAAACCCTAATTTTCAAAACTTGGAATGTTTCAAATCTGATTGGATAGAAATATATATCTCTTCAAATGGGGTTTTCCAATTTACTCCTTTTCTGAAAATAGTGGAGGGAATCTCTTGAAACAAGAAGCCCTAGTTTTCCAATTTCTTCTGCAGAAATACCTGTCACTGTTTCTATGAGATCTTCGAAATTAAAACTCCTCTATGTATGAAATTTCACACTAAGTTAAACTCAGATTTCCCTGATCCAAAACCATATATTTAATTAGAATTGGTTTCACCAATTCGTATTTATGATCCTTTTCCCAAGGTGACTTGTTACAAGACTGTTCAGAACAATGAGGTTGTACAGCCTGCCACATGTCACGGTTTCATCTTCTGGGTCTGAAATTTGGACCATAGAAGGTAAAGTCCATGCTCTCTTTGGAAAATCTTTAGGAATTCCATTTGGACCTCTGTATCCCAAGCTATAGCAATTATTCCTAGGTGTCATGTTTAGGGATGAATTCTGGAAGAGGCTGGAACCCTAACTTGGAGGGATCATATCTCCAAAAATAATGAATATCAGGCTGAATTTTGGACATAGTGTACATCAGGATATTTTATTCATCCTTTGCAATTTTTATCTCCTCAACCTTCGCCAATCTCAGGATATAGCGAATGTACCAAAACTTAGTTGTTTTAGTATTTAGGGTTTTTCTAGCTCGGGGTAAAACAAGGGTTGGACTTTCCCGAAGTTTCACCCAACCAAAATTATTGATCCAGGTCTCTAAAATTCGATTTTGATGAGAAGAGAAATCCTATGCCGGGCTCACTCAAAAATTCTTCTTCTACAAGAATCCCTAATTTCCCGCACCAAAAACTGAAAATGCTCGGAATCAAATTCTGCTTTGACAGAAAGATGCGCCCTTCAATGGAGAGTCAGCCTAGCCTTCTTTTGCTGATCAATTGTGGAGAGAAAATGAAAAAGTAAGAAGCCCTAGATTCTATAGCTGCACAATGTCTTCTTTCAGGGTGGCTCTGATACCATGTTAAATTTTCATATGCTTAGCTAAGACATCAATATTTCATTTCATTTTCATAACAAAAGCATATAAACAGGATCACTAAAAGACAGACAAGCACAACCATACAAAAGGAACACAAAGATTTATCTTGGGAAAACCCTAAAGGGAAAAACCCAGCAAAAGCGTCCTCAATATAGATGCCCCAAAAGATAAAAGATAAAACCAACAAAGAGATCAAAGCCTGATCCTCCTCCTTCTCCAGCTACTTCTCTCTTCTCCACTAGTGCGCTACACAAGTGAAAGTGTGTGCTCCAAATGAGGAGTGCTACACCTCTATTTATATTCATCCATTTACTTTAATTTAATCATCCAACATGTAGGCTTGAGTTACACATGTAGGATCAAGTAACCACATTGGGGTGATAATGACCCACCTTTACAATTAGAGGGGACTACCTCATAACTCTTATTAGTTCTTCCGATTAAAAGCATCGGGGTACAAATTAATACAAGTGGTTATCCTGGTAGGACCATCAGGGACCACAAAAGATACATATAGAATATCTTCGAAGTTACAATATTTCAACACAAACTATCCTAAGAAACAAAATTTTCTAGGAGAGATGAACAAAACCAAGTTTCAAAACATAAACAAATGCATTAAAAATGAAAAAAAAGGCTCTAACACTGTCTTTGAGTTTTAATACTACCATTGGTGCTCATTCTATCTCAGAGGAAGTTGCGGGGTTTTCTCCTTTATGGTTTCCCTGAGGAAAATTCTTTGTGTCTCTTATCTCTTGTGTTTATTGCTATGCATGTTATTCTCTCAAATAAGATCCTAAGATCATATTACTTAAATGATAAAAATCTAACATTCCCTTTGTCATCTACCTCACCACCTATCACAATCAATATTCCTGATGAATTCTTGTTAGACAACTAATCCACCTTAGTACCATGATCATACACCTAGGATACATTTCATTATCCTTTATGTTATGTCATATGGTCCAAAATTTAGGCTATGTTGGTCTATTGGGTGTTTTGGAATCATTTAATGTAGTTGATATGCTCCACTTTGATCATTTAGACTGGTATGCTCCCTCATTAATGATAGTTCATTCTTAGTGCGCTCCCAATCCCTTAAATCAAGGAAGTTGTTTGATTAGAGGCACTAGTGCATGTATTTGGTGGTTTTTGTTCTCCTTGTATATTTATTGTTTCCTATAGCCCCTCCCACTCACCCATGTGATCACCAATGCCTATCATGCCCTCATTTATGATACATCATGCTCCATCCATGTTCCCACTAGAATTCGTGACTGTTTGGGAGGGTTTGGGAGTTCATTCGTCCACCTAGGGGGTTTTGAAGTCAAATCCTATACCGACACTTGTATGCATCCATATTTCCTCCAATGTCTCATGATTTTCTCCCATTGTACCATAAACATGTACCACACATATATTACAGGGTGTATAGTAATATAAACTTTAGTTATTGGCACCATCTATGTGTGTTAATTTGCTCTCTTTTCACTGTTTGCGGCATATTTTGTGAATAGCTTGAATTGTGAATATTTACTTAGATCCTAGATCTCATTGTGAAGCCATTATCACATGGTATCATATCATTGAGGATCTTGAAATCAAAACTAGAGCGTTTGATTTGTTGTTTAGTGAAATTTCCAGAAAATTTGGGTGTTTGCATTGTAAGTACATGAATGTTTCTGTCACTCAGTGTGCAAGCATAAATGGAGCAAACTCATGTATTATTAATCCATTCAATTATTTATAATGGAGATCCAAAGTGGTTATCTAGATAAGGTTGAAATGGTTGTATAGATCCACAATGGGGACTGAGACCGAGCCCAACTCTGTTGTGGAAAAGTTGAAGTACTTCAACAGACTTGATGAGGCATTTGGGATGCTTTGTATCTGCATTTCGAGAGACCTTATCTTCCATGTATACAGTCTTGGAACACCCAATGAATTTTGTCTCAATATTGAGTCACTATTTGGGAAAATGGATGAGATGATAGGTCAGCAGCTTGAAAATGAGTTGATCTCACTGAGCCCAACTCACTTTGAGAAGATCTAGGACTTCTTAACCAAGTTCAAATAGTTTCTACTACAATTGAAACAATGTCAAATTGAGAAGAAATATTACCAGCTGATCTTGTCCATCCTTTTGAATCTAGGGAATGAGTATTCTATATTTATCTTGACATTCCATTCAAGCAAGCTAACAGTTTGAAATTGGAGAATGCCTCCACAGACAGAATTCAAGGAGTCTTTGACTCGGGAACAAGACAAGATAGTTCCAATGGGTACCATCAAATCCACCAAGTACTAGGCCCTTGCTGTAGGTGTGTCAAATAAATCCAAAGGAAATAATAAACCCAAGGATTCAAATTAGTAAAGAGTGAAGGACAAGAAGCATTCAGATGTGGAAATCTCAAGTTCAACTAATGAGTATTCGAAAGGAAAGAGGATGAAGAGAATGAGAGAGAAACCCAAATGTGATTATTGTAGAGGTTCACATCATGAAAAATATTGCTTCAGAATAAATATGGACATCATGGCCAAGCTCGTTGAAGACAACAATATTGATATTCTGGATTTCGCAAGAAGAGAGGGGCATAAGCTCTCCTTGGAGCAAGAAGATGGTAAGCGCTTGCATGCTTTGGGTTCTAGGGAGAATTTTTTTTCTCATGTATCTGTTTCATATATATTTTTTATTTATTTACATTTTGATATATCATATTCTGAAAAATCCATCCCTTTGTTGGAAGAAACCCCAAACAGTTCACCAAAGTTTCCTCCAAAAACTAGTGATTTTTCACTAGTTTTTTACTGGTCTTCTGAAAGTTATTTCCCACTCCATTCAGATCCATACCATTCTAATTATGAAGGTGATATATAGGCTGAAATACATGTTATGATATTCATAAAATAATTTTCCCAACCATTTGATGCCCAAAAGTACCCACAACTCTCAAGTTTGCTAGTTAGAAAATATCAACATTGCATTGTTTCTAATACTATGTCACTTGTGTATGTTATTTTTATGTATTGCATATCATTCATTGGTTGGAAATACATGTCATTATCCTTCATCAGACTTATTTTCCACATGTATGGACTTAATATCACCACCCATGGTTCGATTTTCAAATCTCGATACCATCCAAGTTCACTCAACTGTCAGTTTGATCTAGTTGCCCACTCCTTTCCCACTATGGACCCATTATCTCATGGAGACACTATACCTCTAATATTTTATGTTGTATATGACTTATATTCTAATATTTCAGATACTTATGAGCTTTGTGTTATCAGGAATTCTCAATCAGTGCTGCCACTGCTTGTTCCTCTACAATGTAAATCACAACTACAGAACAAAAAGACATAACAACATATCCTTTCCTTGAATAATAAAATCAACTAACATGAAATAAAATATACCTCAACCTTGTATCTACTTGTCTTCTTTCCAAAATTCCTTGCAATGGTTCAGTACCTGCAAAATAAATCACAAGACAAACAAATGGGATGAGAGCATCATGATAAAATGACTATTCATATTGGTGATCAAGGAATCCAATAATATCTAATTACAACCAATACAATCAAATATAGAAAAGGGAAATGTCTTTGTATTAATATATTGATGAGAAAGAAGTACAACAAAAAATCCTTGATGACGATGGCTTCCAGAAACTTATTTTTTCTCATTTTCTGACCACCGTTTCCCTTAGGAAAACTGACAAAGGTGTCTATATAGGGTTTTTTCCAAAGAAAGGAGACAACGATGCTTATGGGTCAACTGTGATAGGTGCCAGCGATGCTCTGTGTAAAAAACATGAAGGCACCGTCCCTTCTAGGTATTGGAAAAAGTGACCAAGGTGACTAAAGTCAGGCTTGCTCGGAGGTTGAAAGAAAATGTGAAATTCTCATGAAGGATGATAAGCAATGTGAAATTTATAGGTGCAACAGAATGCCCCCCAAAGTATGAAGCTAGAAGGAAGTGATAGGTGAAATAGTTTGCAAGTTTTCCATCTGATACAAAGGAAAAGAGAGATAGACTCATACAGGACCAGTAACTAACTTTATCTAAACCAATCATAGCTACAGACTAATACAATCCATATCTATGATGATGACCATGTCATGGCTACCAATAATAAACTGTAGATCCATGAATTTATGCTATGGGAGGTAGGAAATAGCTACGAAATGTGCAAACTAGATCCATGTCTCTTAACCTCAAATATGGAGCATAGCCACCAAACATACAATGTGGATCCGTGTCATGACTCTAATTGATCTCCAAACGCAACCTGAGCATAGGAAATGATGATGGTAGCCTAACCACTCAGCGTCTTCATTCCAATTCCCAAATGATATGAACCTAACCATGTGAATAGATGTGTTGACATCAAACATGGTAGAAACCACTTGATTACCAGTCATTAACGTCAAGTGTTATCAAGTGCAAGGGAAATCACCCTTGATGTCAATGATCCCCAAGGTATCCTAGTACATTCTCCCAAGTGTGAATAAATGTTTTGATGTCAAACACTTGACATAATCTTTCGATTAGAGGTCATTAATGAAAACCTACTGTTGAAAACAAGAAAACTTGCCATTGAGGCATGCAGGCTTCAACGTACTCTTTTAGGTTTCTAGGTCTAATTTCTGGAAAATGATTTGAAGTCAACATGAATAGAATTTGTCACAGGAGGGCCATGATGATTCCCACATCAGTGACATGAAACTAGGAACAAAAGTTGATTTGAAGTGATAGAACTGACTCAGACATGACTGACTCTTAAGGACAAGTAAAGTTACCGATGAGTTATTTTTTAGATAGAGACATCCTTTGAACAATTCGGCATCATGACACATGACTTGGAAGCATTGACTTAACGAGAATAGAACCAAGTGTAATGAAAATAATATTACAAATCATTCTTTGAATTGACTCAAAGGAGTCACGTGACTCATAAAAGTGGATCAAATTGGAGACAAGCTGAAAAACCAACTGTCCAGATATTCAAATGCAGACAGGTGCCATGTTCAAAGGTGGACTATAGATTACTGCCATAAAAAAAATGAAAACCATTTCATTTTCCTTTAATTTCCCCACCTCGAAAGGTGAGTGCCTCTTTTTGTTTTTATGAGTCCAAAGAGGGTAACAAACACTTGTTAAATCTCATCAAATGATGAGTCCATTCTCATATTTTTCATGAACCTGAGAAAGGAGGGGTTCGTTCCCAAATAGGGTCTTTCATCGTTTAGTTTTATGAGTCCAATGGAAGAAAAATCATTTTTCGTTTTATGTTTAGAGAGTCTGAAATGACTAAGAATACTCCGAAAAGGTCCTTTTTTGTAAATAAGGCCAGTTGGTCTGAAAAAGAGATACCCTACTCCCGATTAGTCAACCGTTCTGATTCTTTTACAAGAGTGAACGGAACAAGTTCGCTTGGAAATATTTTTGTGTTTTGAGGAGACTAAAAAGAGCTAAAATATAACTCCCTAACTAGGTTCCTTTTTCATAATCACTTTTAACGAGTTTGAAAAAGCAAAAAAGTATACTCGACACCTTTCTAGTGGAATTTTAATGAGCATGTAAAAAGTGTAAAACGACGCTCAGTACTTTTTCATTCTTTCTCAAAGCTTAGAAAAGACAAAAATAGCTTACATCATAGCCATAACCCAATATTTAAACGAAAAAACTCAAAATACACCATTAAAATCCATTTTTCCAAAACTATAGAAAGTAAAAAGTAAAAACCCACTTTTAATAAAATAATTTGGATTTCATAATAAATAAATTATAATGCATTTTTGAAAACTCCAAATATTCTATAAATAGGAAGGGTAGGTAATATATTTTTACCATATGCTTTTTACCATTGGTGATTTTTGGTAGTTGGATTTCATAGCAATAGTTCCCACCAATGATTTTGCAAGGGTGCTTCACTTCATTGTTCCCTCATTCTCTGTGGAAGAGGTAAGCATTTGATTCATTCCCCTTCTATCCTCAACAAATGTCATTTTACTTCTTTTCCATTGTTTAAATTAATGTTCTTAGAATTATTTTAAATGTTTAAAGACAAGAATTAAGGTAGGTTATTATTTTGAAATGCTAAAAAAGGTGATTAACCATTCCAAAAAAGGTTTTACCTGTTGAAAAAACCAAATTTTCCTTGCCGTAGGGTTTTTAGCCGTCGGGCAGAGCTCCTGATGGCGCTCTGTCAAGCTAGAACAGAGGTGTCAGAGGCACTCTGTCTGTAGAAGATAGACACTCGGTGCTCTACGAGCCATAGACATCAGTACCGCGATGCTTTTTGGGTGAAGGGTATAAGCGTCATTGTAAGGAAAAAATGAAAAACAAAAACCCTAATCCACCAAAAAACAATTTTTTTATGTTTTCTTCTTGCTTCATAATTTTCCATTTTATATGCTTTTCCTCCTTTTAACCATGATATGTTTTATAATTACAAAATTTGCATGTTACAGGTGCATCATGGTGATTTGTAAGGAAAGAAAACATGAAGTTCCAGATAACCAGGATGCTAATGATCCAGACACTATTGAGGCTCTATGGAATTGCAGGCTTCTAAAGTATTTTCGGATACCCGGTATGAAAGTAAATATCCAATTGGTAGAGTATATAATAGATATGTGGGATCCCTACCAGGAGCATTTTGTGGTGGGATTCCATATCCTACCCATAGAGGTTGAGGATTCCAGTAGTTCTATCAGGGGCACGAGGAGGGGAGACCTCCTTGGATGATATTATTGATCATCATTTCTCACTAGGCACAGAGTCTGAATGAGGGAAGCTATGGATCAAGTATTTAGTATATCTTCCCTTGAGGACAATGGCGTATACTATCGGCAAGGTGGTGGTAACTAGGTCTGTCCACCATACCACTAGGTCACATATGCTATATGCTTTGTAGTGCATGGAGCCTACTGTCTTCAACTAGTGTGAAGGAATGCTGGTGTGTCTGAAGTATCAGTTAAACAAGTGAAAAAGAGGAATGCTGAAGCAATTTGGCGAGGGAGCAGTTATAATGTCCTTTATCTTACAACAGGTGCCTCACATGAGACCACAGGTGACTATTACCAGAATTGAGCCTGAGGATCTAAGGATGGTTTCATGGGTTATGACCATGCCTCATGTTGGAGGTGAAGGGCCCAAAGTTAGCTATGGATCTGGCTTCTTTCACTAGATGAGAAACCAGTTACTCATGGTGGAGGACTATGTGGAGCTTGTTATACTTGAGGGATAAGTATGGGATGACCGAGGTAAGAAAAGACATTATCCACTTGTGTTTTTAATTTTTGTATTTTATTTCATTTTTATTTTGTATTACTAAGAAAAAAGAAAATTTCATGCAGACATTTGATTTGTTCGTCTAGTAGGGATGTCACCTATTTCTAGGCGAGCAGGTACCAGATACATGACTCTATACCGCTCTGAAGCTGATGAAGAGCTCAAAGATCTCTAGGAGAACCTACAGCACTTGAATTTGGGCATCCCTAACATGACTACTAACAAGGTACCTAGGCATTATCAACGCCATACTGTAGGTGTATTTGGATGGTTCTCTAGGATACTCCACAGAGTGTCCCAAGCTATTGCATATTACCATGAGCATCACGAGGATGCTGCTGCATAGAAGAACCAATTCTTGATTTACTGCTTAGTTTGAGGGGGGGTATTTTTCCCATGAGGTTTTCCTCGTTTCCTTGGTTATATTAAGCAGTTACTTTATTGTATAGGGTGACCTATGGCCTTTGTTTCCAGGGCCCTAGCATTTTTATGCACCTTGTTTTCTAACTCTTCCTGAGTATAGCTTAAGTGGGGGTGTTGGAGACATTTACCATCATACACACTCTTTTTGGTCAAATTGGCCTAGTTAAACCACTATCCTAAGTATAATTGACATTAATTGACATCAGTGGAGCATTAATTTCCATCATCTAGTCACACCCACGCCTTCCTACAATCAAGGAGGCTAACTGGAGCACTCGGGGGTGATCTGAGTGATATTAATGCACCTAATTGCTAACTAGTGGTTACAATCAATCCAACCAGTCAGTTAAGATGCCTCCTCTCATTAAATATATTATTTAATGATTATTTATTATTATTTAATGATCTGGAGTCAACAAGGCGCCTCCACCAACTTCTGATGGTCAGTTTAGCTTCACTTAAACTCATCGGTGTTCATTGGAGTCATGGAGCACTAGCACTTGATGATTGGATTGCTATGAAATGTGTTTGATCTCCTTTAGTTGAGATTCAGTCATTTATTGCACTCCAACTTTAGTTAGGGTTTGGTGAGTCAATTAGGGTTTTGGTCAAGTGGTTAACTGAGTGAGATTGTATGGTTGAGAGTCAGTTAATCTAGACTCACTCACTGAATTCGAATAGTCTCCTTAGGTATTCAAATTCTTCATGGAGTTAAGCCATTGCTCAACATTGGAATTGTAACCCATTATTGTTTATTAAATATACAGAGAGGAAACCATTTCTGGTTCCGATAATTTCCAATTCATGAGTATTTGTTAATTATTCTTTGATGATTTTGATTCCTAGTTCCTAGATCATGTGCAAGAATTAATAACGTCAAGACTAGGTCTCCTTCATTGAAGGAATGGGGTTGGACAGTCTTGTCATATTGAACTTTAATTCTTCATTTATGTGCCTCATTAGCTAAGGAAGCATCGCGTCGAGTTTCATCAAGTTTGTTTAGATACAAGAATCTTTCTTCATCTATAGTGTTGTTGGGAAATAGTTCCACATCAAGTTTTAAAGAAGGGATATCACACTCTATCGGGAGAGTAGCTTCCATCCCGTATACTAATTGGAAAGGTGTAAAACTGGTGGAATTTTTTACAATAGTCCTGTAGGCCCAGAGTGCAGAGAAAAGCTACAAATTCCAGTTTGACTTGGCTTTCCCTACCATCTGCTGAAGAATTGTTTTTAATACTTTGTTTATAGCCTCAACCTGGCCATTGGCCTGAGGATAGTATGGTGTAGAGTTATTGTGAAAAAACCCTAATTTTACACTGAGCTCTACCATCATTTTGTTTTGAAAATGTGATCCATGATCGGTCACAATGGCCCTAGGAATCTTGAATCTCACAATGATATGATTGAATAAGAATAGTGCATCAGTTTTACCATCTTCGGCATATGTGGGCATTTCCTTAGCCCATTTTGTAAAATAGTCCACAGCCACAATAATGTAGCCATGCCCCCCTAGCTGAGGTAGGTCTACAGTGCACGAAGTCTATGCCCCATTTTGCAAAGGGGCCAATTACTACAATAGGATGGATCGGAGCTGGATGTGTGCATTTATTTGAAGTGAACATTTGACATGGTGGGAATTTCTTAACTGTTCCAATGCAATATTTGAAAATAGAAGGCCAGAAATACCCTACACACAATATTTTCTGGACAGTAGCCAACCCAGATAGATGACCATCACAAGCTCCAGCATGGAAATCATTCAAAACAATCTCAGCCTCCTCATGTGTAAGGAAATGTCGTAATATGGAGTCAACACCATGATGATATATGGTATCATTCAAAAAAAGATAATTTTTGGCCTGGTGGTGAACGCGACGATGTTCATATCGAGAAGCAGTAGGTTGGTATCCTAAGGTCTGAAGATACAAAATAATATCTCCATACCATGGATCAGTCATACTAATGAGCAACAATGAATCATCGGGAAATGAATCAAAGGGCTCTGTTTTATCTGTAGTACGGGGAAACTCACATATAAGCTCTGCGAAAACAAGAGACTTCTTAGAAGTGATTTTGGTGGATTCTAACTCAAATTCCTGGAGAATCACAATCCAATGTGACTATTTTATGCCAAGCACTTGCCATGTAAGAACGTAGTACATGGGGTTGGAATCCACGTAAACAGTGGTGGTGAGGAGCAAGATATAATGAAAAACTTCTGGACCGCGATGACCATGGCCAGAGCAAGTTTCTCCACATGTGAGTATCGAGTTTCAAAGTCTAGAAGACTCTTACTAGTGTAATAAATCACATGTTCCTAGGCATGTTTATCTATTTGAACAAGGACCATGCCTATGGTAGATAAGGATCCAGCCACATACAAGGAATACTCCTTAGGATAATTAGGTGGTTGCAACACTGGTGCATGGGTAAGTGCATGTTTAATATTATCAACCACGTGTTGTGCGAAATCATCCTAAACGAAAGGGGTATCTTTCTTGAGCAACCTCATGAAACCATGTGTCCTTTCTACTTAATTGCAGATGAAACAATGTAGAAATTTTGCCTTCCCTTGCAAACTTTGGAGTTCAGTTATGTTTGTGGGAACAGGTAGGGCTAAGATAGATTCAATTTTTAAGGGATCTATATGGATGCCATCTTTAGAAACAATAAATTCTAGAATTCGTCTAGATTCTACACAAAAAAAACATTTATGGGGATTTAGATGAATATTAAAATGATGACATCGAAGAAACACAGCTCTCAAATGATTGACATGAATATCCCACTACTTAGAATGAGAAGGTAGGTCATTAAGATAGGGTTCCACAACATGTTTAATGGCATTAAAAGCATAGGAAATGGCATGTTGGAATGCCGTGCTAGCATTCTTTAAACCAAAAGGAAGTTTGTGATAAGCAAAAGTGCCCCAAGGAAAAATAAATGGTGTCTTGTGTTGGTCTGACGAGAGAATCTCAATCTGATTATAGCCGGAGAATCCATCCATAAAGGAAAAAATAAAGCTTTTGGCATAGTTGTCAATTATCTGATCGATATAGGGAGTGGAAAAGTTGTCTTTTGGACAAGCTCGATTCAAATCCCTAAAATAGATACAAACCCTAATAGTGCCCTATTTTTTTTTTCACAGGGACTATGTTGGACACCCATTTAGTTAATGGCACGGGGTAAATAAAACCAACCTTAAGAAGTTTCTCAACTTCTTCTTTAATAGCGGCTACTTTTCTTGGATGGACTTGTCATAGTTTCTGACGGACTGGATTGGCATTGGGGTAAGTTTTTATCTCATGAACAATGATAGAGGGATAAATCCCTGGCATTTCTTCATATGGCCATGCAAAGAAATCCCTAAACTTCTTGAATAATGCCATTTATAATTGGACCTCTTCAAGTGAAGAGTTCTAACCTATGAAAATGTTCTCGGAAATACCTGGTTTCACTGACATGTCTACATGCATAGTTTTTGTAATCTTACACAAATTTCCTTCAAAATCAACACTATGAGTGAGGATCGGAGGCTGAGGGTTGAGGACTATATCAGATGAAAATGTGGAGGTGAAGTGGTATTCTACCATATGGAAAGGGGGAAGGAAATAAGATCGGTGATGATAATCTTCCCAAGGCATCTCGTTTAATGACATAACTTCCATAATATATTCGTTTGTAGGAAGTGTGTGTGAAAGATAATCCAGATATGGGGAGGGGTTCTCGAACCAGTATGGCATGTGATAATGGTCTGAGGCCACCAACAAATGGTCATTAATGGTGGGGTCACTAGTAGCTTGGATTGCATTGTAAATTTCTTCGAAAGGGGAAAAGGATGTTAATCATTAGCAATTTTTTTTCCTTTACCTACATGAGATGTAGAAATCATGTTAATAGATGTAGTTTGTGAAGCAAGAGGAGGATCAAATAAGGGAAAGACACTCATTAGTGAAGAGTCTTTGATAAGGCCTACTCCAATGTCCTTATACTATGGGTTATTTAGGAGCGGAATGTTGTTCGCATCATTTGTAAGGGCACTAGGCATGATGAAATATAACTGGTCAACATTAACAATATTTCCCTGGAATGGGAATTGGACGACCCAAAAAATGATCAATGCTACAACTTGCATAGCATGAAACTAGTTTTGACCTAGGAGTAAGTTGTAATCCAAATGAGTATCGACAACTTCAATGTGAATGGAGACTGACTTGCCCCACAGTTCAACATGGATGGTAGGTAGTAATCCATAGGGTTGAAAGCTGTGAGCATCAAAATCCTTGAGGCTAGTAGGGGAACGGTTGATTTCTGTGGAACCAATGGCTCTCCAACAAGATAAATACATGACTAATGTAGAGGTACCCTCATCCAAAACGGTACGATGGATATTCTTTCCAATACTTTGTGTAGCTATCTAGAAAGCTAATTGGTGTGAGAGCCTCATCTTGTAATTGTCCAGTTTGAAAGTGATGATATTACTATTCTCAGGATCCATAACTACAAGGGTAGTAAGCAAGTTTTTCCTTGAGTTGGGAAGGTTTGAAGTACCTCTACAGCGGACATAGCACAACGTGCTTGAGCCAAATCTTTGACAATATTATAGTATTAGGCGGCACGAGCGTTAGGATTAATTATGTGCTTTCATAGAGTACCCTTTGGTGGGCAGAAAATTACTTCTCGAAGAGGTTTTTCAATGTGAATACCATTATTAGGAGGAGGTGTGGAAGCTTAGGGTTTTTCAAGTGGAAAATCATCAGGTTTCTTTTCTGGAGAAGGGTCATAACTGTGTGATCTTGTATTAAAATTAACTATTTCACTAGACATCATTCAAACTTTGTCAGTAGATGAAGAATTTTCATTCAACGACTTATGATCAAATAATTGTTGTTGGGAAGGGAAAGGATCTTTTAGAACTGCTGGGGTGGGTGAAGTTTTCAAAAACTTACTGACTTCCTCATGACGAGGAAATTTTACCTTTCTCTTACCTTTTGAATCAACATCTGAGTTCTTTGTTTTATTTCCTTCCTGTTGATTATCAGGTTTTTTAGACTTATTTTTTCCTTTCTTCTTTCCACCTAAAGATTTAGTTTATTGGATCGCGTTTAATTTAGCGAAAGCAATAGGAGAGGGTGCAGTTTTGGTAGATGGTGTTGGTTTATTTGACAGAGTGGCAGTTTGATTTTGTTTCTTATAATATTTGGCTGTCGTTTGCATTTGAACAGAACCAAGTATGCCATCAACAGGTGGTTCACTTGCGGGTCTTGATGGATCTGTTGTGGGTCGAGGAGCATGGGAAATCAGATAATAGAGAGTACCTGACTAGGAATAGACCAAGCCTAGGTACTAAGTGTGGATAATATCTTGCTACTCAGGAACAACGCCTCACATGGAAATATCTCTAGCAATAGGTGGAAGTAAAGACTTTGTAAACCAATTAGCAAGCAACTGATAAGGAATAGGGACTTTAACTAACCTTCGTCTTCTTCTCCATTCATGGATATGATCGGAGATGTGAGTTGATGTGATTTTTCAAAGTGAGGTTAGAAGGTCTGTACCTATTTCATATTGGATTGGAAATTGAAAGTGTGTTAAAAACGCCATTGCTAAGGCATTAAAATACTAAAAAGAGTGTTGTGGTAACTTGATGTACCACTTTACGGCAATACCAATGAGGGTTCTTTGAAAAATCCATAGACGGATTGAATCGTCCATCAAAGAATTGGTTGAACACCATAAGTGAAATGTCATCACATGGTTTTTTAAATCTTCACCAGGTTTACCATCAAACTTGGGTATATCGGAAGGCATGGTAGGGCAAGAGTGGTCATTATGGATGGGGTAGTTCATTAATCTTGACAAGTATGGAAGATCTAAAGTAGCTATAAATGGCAGTTATTGATTTGGTTGTGGATACGGGTTGTACCGGTATGGAATTTTATTACCAGTAGGACCATATGCATATTTTTATATGGGTATGGATGATGCCCCCGAATCTTGTTGAAAAGGTTTTTGATTTCCATAATTTCCAAGGGGGTGGGCCACCCGAGGGAGGGGGCCCTCCAGAATATGGTGGTGGTGGTGATGGTGGTCCTCCACCTCCGGGTGGTGGTGGTGGGCCTTTGGGTGGTGGTCCTCCAAATGGTTTACCAGTTCCTCCAGGACCTCTAGGTCCTCTGGGTCCTCTAGGTCCTCTAGGTCCTCGCAGTGGTCCTCTAGGACCTCTAGGTCCTCTGGGTCCTCTAGGTCCTCTAGGTCCTCGCAGTGGTCCTCCGGGACCTCTAGGTCCTCTAGGTCCTCTAGCAGTATTTACAAAAGTTCCTCCATATGATGGGACATTGGACCAATTTAGTTGTCCCCAAGGTACAAAATCATTACCAGGGTAGGTCATTCTAGGATAAATAGGCACCGGTGGTGGTTGTTGATAAACTTGATTAAATGTAGGTGGCTGAGTTCCTGGATAGGTATATCCCCAAGAAGCTGTATTATTGACAGGATCTACCCCTAAGGGTTGGCATGAACTAGATGGGGGGCTACAACATTGGTATTGGTAGGAGGGATAACTACTGTAGGTTGTTCTATAGCTACATCCTATCCTAAACTAGTAATAATTCCACTAATAGATGATGTATCTCGCGCCATGGGTTTCCCCCCGGTGTTAGAATTTTCTAACATTACTTGATTTGTGGATTTACCCCCAACCATGACTGGTATGGAAGTCCTAATAACAGGGCCAGGATTTGAAACTTAGGATTTTCATTTGGGCCTAGATTACCTTGAAATGGGACTCTTCAATAGGACCTAACACTTGAGCTAGTGAATGATATCCATCAGGCCATGGGTTGCGAGAAGTCTCACCATAGGTTGGATGACCATCAGAAGAAGGTTTAATTTTGGCTAGAGGCCAAGGGTCTGTATTATGAGCTAAATTAGCCTAAATGGATTCATGACGAGACATAGGTGGAGGAATGATTCTTTCTACTCTCTCTGAAAAGTTACGAGCTTGATCGAGAGATGCATTAATTCTTCTTTGTTCCTCTTCTCCTAAAGGAGGGTTCCCTAATGAAGGTCTAATAACCCCGAATTTAGAAATAGCTTGGCCCACAGAAGTCATCCAAAAAGGAGCATCCAAGCCATAATATGGTGGAGTAGGACTATCAACATGACCTTCAAATGACGAATGCACAGAAGCATCGAATGCAGGAGGTAGTTGAACCAAAGGACTTGTATAAATAGTGAAATCTTCTATGGTTTCACTAGCTAAGGTAGTTCCTATAGGAACATTAGAAAAATCTGGTTGTTCCATGGTTACCCCTTCTTGTCCTTCCATGGTAGGACGAGAGTCAAGAGGTAAACCCTGCAATCTATGGGAATGACGTCTCGCAAGTTTCTCAGCCATGGTGGTGGTTGAAGTTATCTAATCTAGGTCAAAAAAGGAGAAAATCACACAAACCAAACCTACACAGAGCTGAAGGTCACAAGCAGAATTAAGTGATAGGACAGGTTCAGAATAGTCGGTCTCTCACTAGGATTGTGAAGTAGGTCAACTCGCGATATACCTGAGGGGTACATGCGTAGTAAAATCTATGAATGTTGTTTTCGGTGTATTTCTCCACACAAGATGACCAAATGGTTTTTCTCAAATGATCAGGGTATCCTAGTGGGGTCTCCCTTTATATACAAGGTACGTGGGAGCTCAAATTGGTAGTAGTGTTGTCTAATGCACAACCATTCACAAGGGGCCTTTCGATATACAATAGAGTACGTGAAGTACCTTTCTATATACCTAAAGGGTACGTGAACGATGGTTCGATATACCAACGGTACGTAGAATAACTGCGTAAGTCCCAGGTTGTAGTGCAGAAAAATAACGATAGCTCCTACATTTTACGATGCCTAAACATGTCACTAACTTATCACTCAAATTTCTATACAATTTTATACCTAAAGCTACTGTTAATTTTATATGGACGATTAGGTGAATGTTTGTGAAGTGTTATCTCCAATAATGGAAATTAATCTAGATGTAAATGCACTTTTTGACTTCGATGGGAACTAACTAGCGTAAGGAAGAAACCTTTTTTCTTTTATTTTCAACAATATACAAAAAGAAAGTTGTTTTTAACAATAAAAACAAGATCAAATAAAGAATGCAAATAAAGTCCTTTCAAACAGAAAAACTCTTTCAAACAAGTACTCTAAAGTTTCTGAAAATGCAAGAAAGAAAACTAAGCCTCTAGCGTGCATGCAAAACTAAATTTTGCTACAATTTCAAAAGGACCTATTTTTATGAATTGCACATGCAAAATAGAAATGGAAATTTTCGCAAGAATAAACAAGAGGAAAATAATATGATTCTTTTTGTATTTTTCTAGAAAATATGAGGCACACAAAGAAGCTTTAAACAAGGAACTAATATTTTAGGAAGAGGCTATAATATTTCTTTTCAAAAGAAATTTTTTCAAATACTTCACTAAAAAACCAAAACTGAACTATGTTTCCATTTTCATTTATGAAAATGAAGAAGATAAAAATTTTGGATCTGAGCTCAAACAAAGAATCAGACTCACAAAAATCAGTAAATCATATAGCAAGCAAGCAAGCAAACCACACAGAAAAACTTCAGAGAACAGGACAGTTTAAAATTTTGAACAAAAAAATTCTTAAACAGACAGTTTTGAAGGCCTACCTCGGCGCGTTGAGGAGCACTACCTAGGCTAAATCAGTGCTTTTAGCTTTCTACACATAGGATCCATCAATGCTCTATCATTTGAGGAAGAGGTAATTATTGACGCTCTGAGTAAAGAGGGAAAAGGCACCCTAAGAGGGATTGGTGCTCTGTCAGCCAAAGGGAAAGGCACCGCTCGAACAATGGACTGAAAGGCTAAAATCCTGCAGGAGGAACCATAAAAACTGAGTTGGACTGAAAAGGGTAAAACTATCCAGAAAAGAGGAAAAAAATAAGAAACATAAGATAGATGGCTTACCTTGTTAACTGAAATAACTAAAAGGAGAGAGAACAACCTTCATATATGGAATAGTTACCGAAGTTTATAGATCTGACTGGATCTGCACTAGATTTGACTAGATCTTCCCCAGAGCTGACTGGATTAAGCGTCCCCAGTGGAGTCGCCAATTTTGTTATCAAGAATTCTCAATCAGTGCAGACACTTCTTGTTCCTCTGCAATGTAAATCACAACTACTAAACAAAAATAAAAAGCAACATATCATTTCCTTTAATAATCAAATCAACTAACATGAAAGACAATATAACTCAACCTTGGATCTACTTGTCTTCTTTCCGAAAGTCCTTGCAATGGTTCAGTACCTTCAAAATAGATCATAAGACAAACAAACAGGATGACAACATCATGATAAAATGACTATTCATATTGGTGATCAAGGAATCCAATAATATCTAATTACAACCAATACAATCAAATATAGGAAAGGGAAATGTCTTTCTATTAATATATGGATGAGAAAGAATTACAACCAAAAATATTTGATGTCGATGGCTTCGATCTCAACAAGAATGTGTACAATATCCTATGACTATAAATACCTCTCCAACCACAAGCTTACTCTACTTTCCCTCTGATTCAGACTTCAAACTAACAGCATAAGGGTGCTTTTTCTAGCCTCCTCCACCCTCATCATGAAGGCTTCATTTATAGGCCTAGAACTCAAGATATGACTTGGAAAAATTATATAATGAGATCCCTACAGGTGAGGGAGGTGAACGCCACCTCTCCCAAACATATAGGAACTAACCCCACTGAGGATTCCCAATGGAAGCTTCTAGAAATTTCTTTTTTCTCATTTTCTGACCACCGACGCTCTTAGCAAAACTGACAAAGGCATCAATATAGGGTTTTTTCCAAAGAAAGGAGACAACGGAACTTATGGGTCAACTGTGACAGGAACTGCTGACACTATGTAAAAAACATGCAAACGCCATCCCTTCTAGGTATGGGAAAAAATGACCAAGGTGACTCAAGTCAGGCTTGCTGGGAGGTTGAAAGGCAATGTGAAATGTGAGATTTCTAGGTGCAATAGAATACCCCCCAAAGTATGAAGCTAGAAGGAAGTGATAGGTGAAATAGTTTGCAAGTTTTCAGTCTGATACAAAAGGCAAAGAGAGATAGACTCATACAGGACTAGAAACTAACTTTATCCAAACCAATCACAGCTGTGTATCAATACACTGTAGATCTATCGTGATGACCATGTCATGGCTACCAATAATACACTGTAGATCGATGAATAACTAATATGGGAGGTAGGACATAGCTACAAAACATACAAAGTAGATCCATGTCTCTTAACCTCAAATACGGAACACAACCAACAAACATACAATGTGGATCTGTGTCATGACTCTAAATGATCTCCAAATGCAACCTGAGCATAGGCAATGATGATGGTAGCCTAACCACTCAAGGTCTTCATTCCAATTCCCAAATGATATGATCCTAACCATGTGAATAGATGTGTTGACGTCGAACATGGTATAAACCACTTGATTACCAGTCATTAACGTCAACTGTTAACAAGTGAGAGGGAAATCACCATTGATGTCAATGATCCCCAAGGTATCCTAATACATTCTCCCAAGTGAAAATAAATGTTTTGAAGTCAAAAACTTGACAGAATCTTTCAATCAGAGGTCATTGATGAAAACCTACTGTTGAAAATGAGAAAACCTTCCACTAAGGCATGCGGGCTTCAAGGTACTCTTTTAGTTTTCTAAGTCTAATTCCTTGATAATGATTTGAATTCAATAGGAATAGGCTTTGTCAAAAGAGGGCCATGATTATTCCCACATCAGTGACACAAAACTAGGAACAAAAGTTTATTTGAAGTGATAAAACTGACTCAGACATGACTGACTCTTAAGGACAAGTAAAGTTACTGATGAGCTATTTTTCTGGGAGAGACATCCTTTGAACAATTTGGTGGCACGAAACATGACTTGGCAGCATTGACTTAATGAGAATAGAACCAAGTTTAATGCAAGGAATATGACAAAGCATTCTTTGAATTGACTCAAAGGAGTCAGGTGACTCACAAAAGTAGATCGACTCGGAGATAAGCTGAAAACTCAATCGTTCAGATATGCAAATGCAAATAGGTGCCATGTTCAAAGTTGGACTGTAGATTACTTCCATAAAAACAAATCAAAACCATTCCCCTTTCCTTTAATTTACTCACCTCAAAAGGTGAGTGCCTCTTTTCATTTTTACGAGTCCAAAGAGGATAACAAATACTCATTAAAGCTCATCAAATGACGAGTCCATTATTATATTTTTTACTAACCTGAGAAAGGAGGGGTTCATTCCCAAATAGGGTCTTTCATCATTTAGTTTTATGAGTCCAATGGAAGTAAAATCATTTGTCATTTCATCTTTAGAGAGTCTCAAATGACTACGAAGGCTCCAAAAAGGTCCTGTTTCGTAAATAAGGCCAATCGATCTAAAAAAGAGATAACCTACCCCCGACTAGTAGACCGTTCTGATTCTTTTACAAGCGTGAACACAACAAGTTCGCTTGGAAATATTTTTGTGTTTTGAGGAGACTGAAAAGAGCTTAAATATAACTCCCTAACTAGGTTCATTTTTCATAATAACTTTTAACAAGTCTGAAAAAGAGAAGAAGTAGACTCAACACCTTTCTACTGGAATTTTAATGAGCATGTAAAAATTGTAAAACGACACTCAATACTTTTTTAGTCTTTATCTAAGCTTGAAAAAGACAAAAATAGCTTACATCATAGCCATAACCCAATATTTACCTGAAAAAACTCAAAAAACACCATTAAAAGCCATTTTTCCAAAACTATAGATAGTAAAAAGTAAAAACCCACTTTTAAGAAAATAACTTGGATTTCAAAATAAATAAATTATAATGCATTTTCGAAAACTCCAAATATTCTATAAATAGACGGGTAGGTAATATATTTTTACCATTTGCTTTTTACCATTGGTGAGTTTTGGTAGTTGGATTTGATAGAAAGAGTTCCCACCGGTTATTTTTCAAGGGTGCTTCACTTCATTCTTCCTTCATTCTCCGTGGAAGAGGTAAGCATTTGATTCTTTCCCCTTCCATGCTCATCAAATGTCATTTTACTTATTTTCCATTATTTAAATTCATGTTCTTAGAATGATTTTTAAATGTTTAAATCCAAGAATTAAGGTAGGTTATTAGTTTGAAATGGTAAGAAAGGTGATTAACCATTCCAAAAGGGGTTTTTACCAGTTGAAAAAACTAAATTTTCCTTGCCGTAGGGTTTTTTGCCATCGGGCAGAGCTCCCGATGGTGCTCTGTCAAGCTGGAACAGAGGTGCCATAAGCACTCTGTCAAGCTGGAATAGAGGCACCATAGGCACTATGTCCACAGCAGACAGGCACTTGGCGCTCTATGATCCATAGACAGCAACGCCGCAGTGCTCTGTGGGTGAAGGATAGAAGTGCCGTTGTAAGGAAAAAATTAAAAACAATAGCCCTAATCCACCAAAAAACAATTTTTTTAGTGTTTTCTTCTTGCTTCATAATTTTCCATTTTATATGATTTTCCTCCTTTTAGCCATGATATGTTTTCTAATTACAAAATTTTCCTGTTACAGGTGCATCATGGTGATTTGGAAGGAAAGAGAACATGAAGTTCCAGACAACCAGACTGCTAATGATCCAACCACTATTGAGGCTCTAGGGAACTGTGGGATTCTAAAGTATTTTAGGATACCCAATATGAGAGCACATATATGATTGCTAGAGTATATCATAGATATGTGGGATCTCGACTAAGAGCATTTTGTGGCGGGAGTCCATATCCTACCCATAGAGATTGAGGATATCTATTTTCTAATCGGTTTGTCTATGAGGGGAAGCCCAATAGTTATATCTGGAGCAAGAGGAGGGGAGACCTCCTTGGATGATATTATTGATCAGCGTTGCTCACTAGGCACCGAGTCTCAATCAAGGAAGCTATGGATCAATTCTTTATTAGATATTCCCTTGAGGACAGTGGTGTATACTATCGGCAAGGTGGCGGGAACTAGATATTCCCACCTTACCACTAGGTCACATATTCTATATGCTTTGCAGTGCATGGAGCCTACTGTCTTCAATTGGTGTGAAGGCATGCTGGTGTGTCTAAAGGAATTCTTATGATTCTCCTCCATCATCAAATGATGACCTTCAAGGGGCCTCTCCACATGTTATTTGTCTACAACACATTGATGCATTGATGGATGATATTGGCATCCACCTCATTCAAGTGAATAAGAAGACATATTGTAGACATTTTGATCATATCTGTGTCATGTCCATTCTTTAGGGAGGATTTTACCCATGAGGTTTTGCCTCTTTCCTCCTTTTTACATGGACAAATAAATTTTTGTAAGAGGTTACTTGAGCCTTAGTTTCCAAGGCCTCAATAATTTGGTATAAGATGTACTAAGTTAGGATTAAGAGGGGGTGTTTGACCACTAATCCACCTTCATACCATGATCATATGGCTAGGATACATTTCATTAGCCTTTATGATATGTCATATTGTCCAAAACATAGGCTATGTTGGTCTATTGGGTGTTTTGGACTCATTTACTACAGTTGAGACACTCCACTTTGATCATTCAGACTATCACACTCCCTCATTAATGATAGTTCAGTCTTGGTGCACTCCTCATCATTTAAATCAAGGAATTATTTTGACCATAAGAACTAATGCATGTATTTGGCTATTTTTGGCTCTCCTTGGGCATTTATTGCTTCATAGATACACTCCCACTCATGCATGTGCTCACCCACACCTAGAATTCCCTCATTTATGACTCAGCATGCTCCATCCATGTTCCCACTAGAATTCATAACTATTTGGGATGTTTTGGGATCTCTTTTGTCCACCTAGGGGGGATTTGCCTCCCTCCCTATTTTCTTTTGGTCCATTTACCAGATTCACCTCGATTTGCATGCCACCATGCGAATCAAACCTTAGATGTATTGACATGTTCACAAGCCATCCACTCCATCTATACTATAAACTTGGACTTGTTTTACCACCATACATTGTCTCGTAAGGAGGCCCCACCAGTGTTCCACTATTATTTATATTAACCACGTTCACAAAATCACCCATTTTGGTACATCAAACAATTCCTCCTTTCGTGACTGCCCATTACTGGAGTTTATGTTAAGTTATTTTCTAACGCCTAAAGAATGAAAATATTTCCAAGCACTCTTGCTTCATTTTACAATCGTTAAAGTATTTGAAAGGGCATCTATGTGGCCTCAATTATCTCCTTTTTCAGACTACATAGGCTATTTAGAGGAAAGGACCACCTTGGCACCTTCCACCTAGAAATTTTTCCCTTTGTATCTTTTTATGCTATGTCATACATTTGGACCGTACTATATGAAAAATATCCTTTATGGGTTGTATTTAATCTCTTTTCCATCCCTCTCACAAATAAAATATCATTGAGCATACTTGGCTTCGTTCATGCTCGTAAAAGTATATGAATGATCATCTAATCATTATAGGTTTAACCTTTTTTGGTCTCATTAGACTACCTACAGAAATGATGCTTCCCTATACCTTTAGGCTAGGAGAGCTCTCCTTTGTACACTTCTATCCTTTTTTGGGATTAGGAGGCAACTGTACAAAAAAGAGAACCATTGGAGTCTTCTTACTATTTCCATAGTCTCTAAACATGTTAACAACATTGAGCACTTACCGTCTTGGGGTTGACAGAAATCCACGCCATAGTATCATATTTAACATACTTCTATCCCTTCTTTCTGCTCCTTGAACTATGAATAAGGCCAAAATAGTGCCTTTCGATGCCAACATATGGTCTCACATTATGGAAACATCCTCCCATTGGGTTGCCTTTATTGAGAGTACTCTGCAACGAGTCTCCCTTGGATCCCATGGATATCACTAGTACAATTACTTCCCTAAGCATTTCCCATTGTAGTTATCTCCCCGATTTCATAGCTATGATCCCTTCCCCATGAGTCAGCTTCATTTGATTCTAGGTCATCCTTTTCGTCATACTCTGAACAAATGAAGTTTAAGTCCCTATACTCCCCTTCCCTTATTCCCCATTCAATGTCTCGGTCTGTTGAATATTACACATCTCTCGTTGTTCTCCTCATGCTTATATAAAGGAAAACTCATTTCTTTTTTAGTTGCAGGTATCCCTCTATCGACATCAACACATTTATTCTAGAGGATAGACCTAGAGGTCCCTGTATCCTAGTTTCATCCACCTCATTGATGAGTTACTTGGACCAGTTGAAAGGAGTTGTCACTTCCTTTCAGGTTGGTTGTGTCTCACATGCTCGACTTTAACTCCATCATGGCACAGTTGATATTCATATAGTTTATTGGTTCCTTCATTATTTGGTTGAAGATCCTGGTTGTCACCTAACTCTAGCATATTGGTCGGTCTATTCTTGGGACCCATATAGTTACCTCTCCCTTGTGATTTTTGGGCTACATTGGCAACAGTGTTCGGAAGACCCTCAATGTCATGCTTTCGTGTATTGATAGTACTTGATGTTTTTTTATTATACCTTAGAGATTCTGAATATCGGTCATTGAATCAATTCAGTTGTGTACACTTCCATATCTAGTAGAGCATTAGTTGTTGTGATATTTCATTCCATGAGAATTTCATTGTTCCTATGTACTAGTCACTTATGATAAATTGATGTATTCAACCTCCCATTGAGGCCACCATTATTTACTACCATTTTTATCTATGTACTGATTGGATCCCATTTGTTTGAGCCTTGATCTCCATTTTTATATTGAGACATTGTTACAAGCATGGGTATTCCCACCTCATCCATATACATGTCTGAGATTATATGTACCTCATCCATTTTTTAGAAGAAATGCAAACCAAAATCCACTACAACTCGAATGAGGAGACTCCAATCCTTAAAGGTTATCTCCAGTCTCGCCACCGTTGTCACCATTTTCCCTTGATGCTATGATGTCTATCGGCGATACAATGATCTCCTTCCCTCACACATTAGGGTGGAATATTTTAACACCAAACAAATGTTCACCTAGCTCTCTATGGTCCAAACCATAACTATACATCATATTCCCACCATTATTTCCTCCATTTTGACCTTCACAACTAAAATTGCACCAAATATGGTCCAAAACATTATTATTCCTTCCCCATAAATGAAGGGAACTTGAGCATTTATTGTGATTTATCCCCACTCTCTCCAAAAAGGAGCAAAAAGCCCTAAAAATGAGAATGGGTTAAAAACCATATATGAACACCATGCACAGTATAATATACCTGGGTTGAAAAACCTTGGACCATCCTATAAATACATTGTGAAGGTCTCACCACAAACACTTTTGAACTTTTTTCATCCATTCATTTACTCTTTATCCTTTCACCATGATAATCACACATTGACATATCATTCACACGGTGTATGTTGAGATTTATCCATACCTATTTGGATCGAGTCCCCTATTTTACAACCACTAGTGGAGTAGACTAGAAACCCAAATCATGGAGCCGTAGGACCATTTCCTCGGACGACTGTAGTGGCCCACTTCAAAGAAAGGTATGCATATTGTTATTACTTTTTGTTAGTTAGAGAATAAAATCAAAATCATAAAAACCATTTCTTTTCTTTCTTATTGTCAATTATTATTGTAAGTCAAGGTCAAAAGACACTTCGCACCATTCAACTCTACCCTATGATCTAGTTGATCTAGGGTAGATGCTTTTGCACGTGGTAGGGGAGAAATACCCACTACAATAAGATCCTTTTAGAATCCTTCCAATGGATCTCATGAGGATCCTGCATATATATTGCAGCAACAACTACTACATAAGGAAAATAATCTTGAGATTGTGTGAGGTACAACAAGCTCCCAACTAGTTTCCTATACAACAAGATGTCCACCAATGGAGATGAACAAAAATCACTTAGTTTTACTCCTGAAATAAAGTGACGCTTGGTTGCTTTGCATTCAGCCATTTTGAAATTTAATAACAGGTATGAAGCATACTTTTATTGGATGAAATTATTACCCACATCATATTTCTCAATCTCAAAGACAAGAAATTGTTTCAACAATCCCAGGTCGGTCATAGAAAATGCATTGTGCAATGAAGACTTAATTGAACCTATGTTAGAATTCCAACTTCCAGTGATAAAATGATCATCATCATACACTACTATGATCTGAATAGAGTCATATAAATGCTGCAAATACACATTAGGATCATAGTTTCTTATTTCAAAACCTTGTGAGAGAACAAAGTTGTCCATGTTGGGATACCAAGCCCTCGGGGCTTGCATGAGGCCATAGAGAGACTTCTTCAACCTACAAAAAAGTGAAGGATCATGAATGAAAAATTTAGTTTTCTACATATAAATATCCTCATGATGTTCACCATGAATAAAACCACTCTTCACATCCATAGGTTTCACCTCCCAGCGCTTAGATGCAACAACGGCCAAAACTAGCCTGATAGAGTCCATCTTTGCAACTAGTGAAAATGTCTGTATATAGTGCACTCCATGGAATTGAGAGAATCCTTTGGAAACCAACCTACCATTATAATTTACATCCAACCCATCAAAAACCATCTTGGTCCTATAAACCCACTTACATTGCACTAGTTTCCTCTTGGAAGGTAAAGGAACCAACTCCCAAGTTTCATTGTCTTGCAAAGAATTGAACTCTTCTTGCATGGATGTTTTCCATATTGGGTCATATGATGTTTCTCCATATGTATGTGGATCATATCCAAACATCATAAAACACCTCTCTAGAATATTCAAATCACAAGTAGAGAAATCATTGTGAAACTGAGATATATTCTTCTTAGAGTCTAGTCGATATCCAGCAAGATCACCAACTTCTTTTATGGTTTTCTCAACCCATTTTGTCCTTGTCGGTGATTCATTATCTCTATTGATCCTAGATTTGTTATCATTTTTGGTAGTTAAATTAATTATTTAAACATATGTTTTATTATCTTTTTGCATATTTTATGTCACATAGATCACTATTCAGCCCAGGTATGTATGAATTTAAGGTTTATATAAAATCCATTTATTATTATCATTTTATGATTTTATTGATTAAAATTGACATTATTGAAGTGCATTTGATATATCAATTGATTTGTATATTTGTTTGAAGCTTATATAATATTTTTGGATGAATTAAAAACAAACACGCATTCAATTTTCCATGCGCATAGCACGTCCAACTCGTCATCCAGCTCGTTGCACGAAATTCATTGGTAGGTTTCCAGGAATTTAAATATTGTTGCTGCAGACCATAGTTCTTAAGCACACGAGAAAACAAACATCGCATTCATCCTAGATCTGTGCCTATATATCAAACTCACGATCCAGTTCAATGTTCGGCTTTCCGTCTAGATCGTTAACCAGGTTGCGCGCTGTTGATAACTGATTCTAGGAATTAAAATATGAAACAGTTCTGCAAATGACCTGTTGTCCACACATCCGGGTAATGAAGCTCACATTCTATATGATTCTCCATCCTACATCCTCCTTCATCGACACCTCACCAATAGCCCACACATTTGAAGATGCAATGGTTCGTGTTCTAGAAGACTCGCACGTGCGATATCCTCTGTCCAACACCAGTCCACCTACTGTGCTAAGAAATGAGATGTGCACCACATCACGCATGTTGAAGAGAACCAACCTTGCTAAAGAGGGAGCCTATGCGTTACACCATCCAATGAAGAGATTCGACGTGCGATGAAGAAGGAAGATCTTGTGCGTTGGAGTTAGAGTAGTTATATTCCTTATGGATTGACAAAATTTAGAGAGAATTTGACCACTAAAGGGTCGACTTGCTCATCCCTGTAAACACTATTTCTAAATACCTCCTTGTGCAGAATTAGAGAGTTTATCATTTTACTTGTTAGACAACCGTTTTTGGAGAACAATTCTGTATTTCTGTTCCATCATTTGAATAAAGAGGTGTATTCTTTGTTGTTGATGATTGCATTTGAGTAAGCATTAGCCAGGAATCACCTGTGATTGCTGAGAGGGCTCCTCATCAACCAGAGGTTTCTTTTCTTGTTTATTTATTTCATATTTTCTGTTGTAGTTAGTTTAAATTCCAGTTTGTTTTATTATTTCATTTATTTCGTGTAATGCAATTTTAATTCTAAATATTAAATAGTAACTACATACATAGTTTGTTTCAATTTCCTTTTAGTCATTTTATCTTCCGCATTATTGTTTAGTTTATTTGCAAGCAGATAGAATAAATTGCTTTTAAATAGATTCAACTCTGTTTATTTCCTTTCCGTTATAAATTATGTAATTTGAATTTGAATTTGTTTATTAACATGCAATGATTTCTTTATTTTCATGAATTTCTTGAAGTTTATTTCGCTGTCAAATCTGATAAGTAAGTAGGTTTACTTATTTCCTTTATGCATTAGATTTACATGTGCACGGATTTAGTTGAAGATTAGCTCATTTAGGTTAATTTCTGGCATTTTAACTGCGTAGAATGTCATTCAGACAGCCTATTTAAATTGTCATTCAGTTACCCCTTTCAGACCTACAATTCAGTCTGTCATCCAACCCATAGTTTCGTTTTTAGTGTTTTTAATGTGTTTGGAGATTGTTTTCAGTTCTGTTTCTTTAATGTTTGAAGTATGTTTTGAATGAGATCGTTAGATGATAGTTCTATTTAACATTAAAGTTAAATTGGATTGTTTTAGGTTATTTATTAAGAGTTACCTTACTTCTTTTCACCTTAAATATGTGTTAAGCTATTTTATGCTTTGTTTCTTGAGTTTGTTTCTGATTTCTCTTTACTGATGTATTGTTTTTTTATGCCTTTGGATTGATCTATCCATTTGCATGTAAAATTTAGTATTGTATGTGTTACCCTTAGTATGTTTTTAGGTTATTCCTTTTTCATTGTGTGATTACTGAAAGAGGCTTGTAGGACATAATTCAAAGATATTCCTATTAAGTTTTCTACTTGTTTCTCTTTATTTAATTTTCTTTATTAAGTTTTCTACTTGTTTCATTTTATTTAATTTTCTCTATTAAGTTTTATACTTGCCTATTTTATTAAGTTTTCTACTTGCTTATTAGTTAGGTCTTCCTTGCATCTTAGTTTCCTATTTTGAAGAGTTAGTTGTTGATAGTATCATATTCAGTTTAAAGTTATTTACTTATAAAATAAATTGTCAATTATTTTGTTTAATATTTTGTTCCATTTTAATTACCTTAATAATTGAATTCTTAGGAGTTTGACTCATTTTTTAGTTTTGAAAGATATTTCGATCTTTTTTTAGTTAGAATATTTCCACGACACCATAGGAACCCCTCTGCCTTCGCATATATTTTGTGTCAACTCTAAGCCTACCAACCCCAGTCAATAATTAAATATTAGGTGAATTAATCTAGACATCACAAAACCCAAACATTTTGGTGTCGTTGCCGGGGAGTTGTTTTGTAAGGTAGAGTAGAATTCCTTATGAATTTTAGTAATAGGCTGGTGGCGGGGGATAAGTAAGACGGGAGCTAAGAACCTGTGCATCTATTATAACAGGAGCCCCCAAATATAGCAACAGTAGTATCATAGGTTTTATTTAGTTTAAATTTTTTCATGAGTAGACTTAAAGATCCTCAGGGTAAATTTGTTAATACGGGAAAACTTATTGAAATCCCTACTAACTTTCATAGGGGACGTAATCCCCCCACTACTAACTCACCATAAAGGTATCGAAAGACACCTATCGGAGGTAGTTCTACCCGGAAACCTGAAGAGACCCTCTCAGGGGATCTTACTGGGGAAGACATAGAGGGATAAGGAACCTTGACAGGAGGCTCTAAGGACCCCATCCCTGAGGAAGTTCAAGAAGAGCATCCATTAGAGATCTCTAACCCTCCACTAGTCTTGAATCCAAATAACACAAGTTTTTCACTAGTAGGAGATCCGAACTTCATTGACTTTGCTGATCCTAACCAGGTAAAATCTCTCTTTGTAACCTCCATAGATCCAGTTACCTCACAAATTGAAACTTCCATAGTAGAACCTAGTATCCCTTTAGGATTCAATAAAAACACGGTTGATCAGAGGAAGATCTCTCCCAAAAAGAACATTGGGACACCCCATTATCACCTCGAAAGGAGGCTCCTAGGTATATTTACATTAAGAATCCAACTTATATGGAGAGACAGGAAGAGAATGAAGATCATGATGAAGTTATAAATGAAGAAGGAGAAGGGGAAAATCGAACTGAGGCTACCTTTGAGTTCCCTATTTTAGACACGATGCTGGATGTAACTATGAAGAACATCCCTCCTTCCTCCTTACCTACTTTCTATGGAAAAAGTAATGAGGACCCAAACACATTCCTATTCGAGTTCGATATCCTTTATAGGCACTATAATTATCTACAAGCTTCTTACAAACTAAAACCCTTTCCTGCTACACTAAAAGATTCCTTCTTGAGATGGTTCATGGGATTAGGAGAATTCACTATTAGGGCTTGGGACGATATGAAAACTTCATTCTTGCAAAAATATCAAGAATACTACAAACCTAAGGACTCTCAACATGATATATTCAAGATACAACAACTTGAAGATGAGATCCAGGAGGATTATCTCGAAAGGTTCATTTATATATTACATAAATCAAAATATAGTGACCTCTGAGAAGATGCAATACATACACTACTACATTTCGACCCAAAATCCGATGGCCGTCATGTCGGATTTTCGACACTTTCCTGTCGCATGTACGACACTTTGATTTTTTCTTAAGCGTCGGAAACGTGGCGTCGGTTATCCGACACTTAAAGAACCGTCGCTTAAGCAACACCTACATAACCGTCGGTTAAATGTAAAGTGTCGTTTAAGCGACAGAATATTTTTGATGGTAGAATTTTTTTTTGAAAAATAGCCTCCATAAGACGTCGGATATGCGACACCTGCAGCTGTCGAATAAGCGACGGAGATCAAAAAGGCGTCGGAAAAGCGACGGTTACAAGTGTCGGCTTTGCAACGGATATCTACAATTGCCGTCGGAAAAGAGACAGTTATTAGTGTCGGATTTGCGACGGATAGCTCAAAATCCGTCGGAAAAGCGACAGTTTGAAAGCGTCGCTTAAGCGACGGCTGCTGAAATTTTATAAAAAAAAAATATTGTGGGACCTGTGGGAACAATTTAAGAATGCTCCTCTCCAAGAAATTTAAATCCATTGTATTCTATATTATTAAATCTATCAGATTGTACCCAATCAAAATGATGAATAAATTCTGTTTAAATTAAATAAACTAATGAAAGAGCATTGCTGGCTGATATAGCTTAAAAAAAAAGAAATGTGCAGTGGACAAATGCAACAGAGTTTGATTGAAAACTATCTTTAGCTCAGGAATCTCATTTTTTTGACCATATTGCTATATGTTTAAATAGAAATAAAGAATTGTTCATTAATTGCGAATGAAAATTGACCCATAATAGGCAAGGACTAGAGAGGTTGGAGCAACGTACTTAGTGTATACAGACTCTAATTTGATGCTCTCGATCTTGCTGGAAATACAAATTGAACCCAACTTTTGTATTCGCCAACAAATTTTGTAGTATATCAGTCCCGAGCAATGTGTGTCCCTTCCTTGATCAAAACAATTGTGATATTATTTCAAGTAAGGAGCAATTGCATGTTCTGAAGTCAAAATGACACATTTTCAATGATGGCTCAGAGAAACTTACAGTGATGTAAGTTGACCCAATGCACCAGAATATTTTAAATGGTCATGTTGTTCAACTCGAGTTGTGTATTCTTCTATGTATTCATCTAGCTGACCTCTGATCACATCAGAAGTAAGAGCTCTGTCAACTAGCTCATGCAAAATGTCTAATTTTGCACTTGGATCTAACTCACTGTAACCACCAGACCTAATTGTTTCCAAATGACCCAAAAGCTTTCCCACTTCTTCTACTTCCAGAAAATCACAAAGATGGTCT